>BQNB010035150.1:0-51078 GCA_026074375.1 Tanacetum coccineum | reverse complement strand
CACAAACGAAAATGATAACTTCACGAGGATGGGTCTTCAAGGCACTACAAACTTCAACTCGATAATCGTACACACCTCCCCGGCAGCGACGCCAAAAATTGACTTCACGCTTTAGGTACATATAAATAATATATAATATACTACTTATATTAACCAAACCAAATTAAGTGACCCTTGATAAGGTTTAAAGAGAGAAAATCAATGAAATCCGAGTAGTATGATATTCCCGGGTCGTTCTTCTAACGAGGCGTGAAATTGACGGTTACGTTTCTGGTTTGATTTTTTGATGCTTGAATAACAAAAGTTTTGGATTGGGTTTTCTAAATCTACGGGAATACAAATAAAGGCAACGGGGTAACTTAAAAATCTACGGGAAAGCAAAATAAGGCACGAAAATAAAACCTAATTCTACGGGGAGCATAAAAGGAAAGGGAAAACTTAAAAATCTATGGGAAACATAAATAAGGCAAGGGAAAGATAATAGGCAAGATAAACTAAAAACGGAAGCAATTACGAAATTAAAAACAAATAACGGGAACTTAAAAATGCGTCTAAATAATGAAAATTTCAAAATTAAATCCTAAAAATGCAAATTTCAAAAAAAATCTTAAACTAAACACTTAAAACTAATTTAATAAAAATTAAAACTACCTTTTAGTATTTTTAAACTTTTTAAATGATTTTTAAGAATTAAAACCAATATAAAAGAAATAAAAACAAGTAAATCATAGCGACGCTTTATTTGTTACAAAATAGTCACTAAAATGTCACTATTCTAGGTTCTCCTTCCTCCCAAAGCATTAGCGACACTTGTTTCTGTCACTAAAGTGTATTCCAACCTATTTTTTTCATGTTTTTCTTTTGCAATAACCTTTAATAAGCTGGAATATGGGCTTTTGACAAGATGCTTTTTTATTAGACCTCAAAAATAAGCTAGCAAAAAGGTGCTAAAAGTGACATTTTAAGTAACAAGCTGTTAAGAAATTTTTATCAAAATTATCAAGATGCAATAAGCTCTAAAAAGCTACTTAAGGATTAAAAAGCTAAAGGCCACTAAAGCTAGTCTAAATAAGGTACTATAAGTTGAAACTAAACCAAGAAAGCTAGAGCAATAAGCCTAGAACTAAAAGCAGGAAACTACCAAACTGCCATTGTGGTTTAGACAGCTTTGTTTAACTTAAAAACTTTTTGAAACTAAAACTAATGTATGCAATAATATGATATAAGCTTAAATAAGACAAAACTAAACCTAATGAGCTACAGGGCATCTAACTACACTAAATAAGCCAATATAACCCTAAATTAAGCATTACTAAATAAGCTATAAGGTAAGAAAAAGGCTAACACAGATTGCAAGTTTTAGGGATTTTTAGTTTATAACAAGACCAAACACCTACTAGAAGCCCTAAGAATAAGCCACCAAATAAGCTCCAAACTTGAAACAAACCTAAAACAGCAAATTAACATCACCTAATGAGCTTATGCTAAAAAAATCACTACTTAAAACCTATTTTAACTACCCTAAATGTTGAATTGAAAATTGCTTAAAAACTAACCCATAACTAGAAAATTCTAACTATTTGACCCACTTTGATTTTAAACATGAAACAAACCTTAAGACTCTAAAACCAGATGGTACACTTAAAAATGAACATGATTTGAACATAAAAACATAAAACTTAAACCTCTAAACTTGAATTCCAAGATTTGCATACCTATTTAAAAAAAAACTTCATAGTGAGTTACTTATGAATATGAAAACATAAAAATTTCCAAAAACTTGATTTTAACTTACTCAAAACTAATCTAAAACATGTTTAATTTGAACCAAACTTGAAACTAAGAACCTATATGACCAAAGTACATTTTATAGCAAAATTACTTTTTAAACCAAACACCCCCTTAAAATCTAAAAACGGATTTTTTAAGCTTAATACAAGAAAACTAAACCTCAAACATGATTCATATAGCATAAATAAGATTCAACAAGCATAAATAAAGCACATTAATCATAAGTAAACAAGTAAAAGGCAAATTTAAGCAAGAACATGAAAATTGCATAAAATGAGAAATTTGGAACTTACAAAATGCCAAAGCTTATGGAATGAACTTAAGGCACCCAAAATATATTATAACCAACCTAAAGCTTCCCATGAAGCACTAAACCAAGGCCATCCATGATTCACCTTGATCCAAAATTCTTGAAATTCGAATTTTTGATAAAATGGACTTAAAGCTTTACAAAGTATGGAAGAGTTTGTAAAGCTTAAGAAAATAGTTTAAATGAGTGACAAAGAGCTTATAAAGAGCTTAAGAAAGTAACTTGTGAACAAAACAAGAACTTAAGAACAAATTGCATAGAACTTCAAAACTTAAAAACTTTGCATTAACTTGAAAATATTACAAGAACTTGGAATTTAAAGACTAAAATTTAAAGAGACTTAAAGTAAAAACATGACAAGTAAAAAAATTTTAAAACTAAAGCAGACTAAAAGAACCTTAAAATTAGATGTAAACAGCTTAAAAGTATAAATAGGCTTGTAAGAACTTATAAGCCTTTGAATCAACAATGGAATAGTAACTTGTAAAAACAGAAGTTTAAGAACAAAATCAAACTTTTATTAACTTGGAAAAGATTACAATGCTTAATATGTAAAAGACAGAATTTAAAAACACAATTTTAAGACATTCGAAAGTAAAATTAAACCTAAACTACACTACTCCTAGTTACTCCCTTCAATCTATGTCTTCTCTCTTATATATGCTGCCAAGGTTGTGTTTGTTGTGCTAGTTTGCTGAGAGGCTTCAAAAGCTCATCCTGACCCTTGAAATTTCTTGGTGCCCAATCATTTGAATCCTAGCCCTTCATTTTTTTGTCTTTTGTTCTTGACGAATGGAAGCATTTGGGATTGCCAACATGGCTATGGGGTTTTATGGAGTGGGGTAGGATGGAGGGTGATGTTTTGGAGTGAAGTTGGAGGGTTTTGTCTGGTTGTAAACAGTAGCACGTGGGTGTGGAAGATGTACAGTGCATAGGGTTAGGGATTGGCGGGAAAACATTTTATCAGTTTTAATTTGGGCAGGGTAAAGGTTTGAGGTTATGGCAACAATGGCCCCTTAAAGTATATAATGATATTGCAAGTTAAGTCCTTTGTGGTGATGAAAGTATAGGGAGTTGGCAGGAAAGGTCCTTGAGGGTGTGTTATGGGTTTGCATGGACAGTCCTAAAGGACTAACGGCCATTTGGTGTAAAAGGGGTTGGGCTTAACGAGTGTTAAGTGGCTGTTTTGGGCTAGGATTTGGTTTTTAGGCCGGTTTATTATAAAAGAGGAATTGGGCTTTATACTTGAAATTTTGGGCTTTTTGATAGTAAATAAATACTATTTGGCTGACCCGGCCCATTAAGTATTTCTTCGGTTTCGGCTCGGCTTTGACTTTCACTTTGTCGGGGTTGACTTTGGTTGACTTTGACTTTTTTACTTTGGCTTTTCACGCTTTTCATGCTTTTCACATTCTCGTGCTCGGTTTTGTTGTTTTGGCTTCGTTTTTGTCCTTTTCTAGGAATATCCGTTTCCTGCACAGTACAAACACAAAAACAAGCATATATATGACATTTTATGTGCGTTTTTTGTCGTTTAGGGTCGTTTTATTAGGTAAATGGTATGTGTAATTAAGCACATACCAACGTTCTTTTGATATTAATGAGCCAATTTACACAGAATTATGTCATGAATTTTATGCAACTTTTGAATTTGATGAAGTTGTGGCCGTTAATGAATTAATGATGAAGAAAGCAATCAAATTTAGGTTGTGTGGTAAAGCTTATGCTATGAGTATTCTCGATTTTGCTAAACGTTTAGGTTTGTATACTTGTACTGAAATTCAGGAGTATGGATTTGAAACCTATTTTATTGGAGGTCTTAGGAATGATGATGATTTTAGTGTTGATCAGTATTGGTTAAAATTAGCAGTGAGGAAACATTGACCTTGTCTAGGAGCTCAGCCAAAACAATTAGGAAACCTGTTCTTAGAATTTTACAGAAAATGATTACATATGGTTTATGTCAAAGAATTATAGGTTATGGCAAGGTACAGAAGAATGAGTTATGGTTATTGAGTATGTTTAAGGCCAACCACCAGAATGGATATGCTAATGTTACTTAGTTGATTGCTAAGTGGATGAAGAAAAAGGGAGTTGGAACACAAAGAGAAAGGTTTCGGTCATGGGGTGGTTCCTAGTTGCGGCTGGCTTGGTGGGTGCTTCTGTCTTGTAGGAATGTTTCTATGGGGCGGCGTGCGACGTTGTTGGGTGCCAGGGGGTAGGTCCTCGTTCGGTAGGTTGTTGTTAGTAGGGAGTTACCAGTCGAGGAGTACGTGGGTATAGGTAGGCGTGTTGTCTTGTGTGGATCTGTCTTGTCGCGGGTGCAAGGTGTCGGTGTCTATGTTGTGATTTGCTAAGTGGATGAAGAAAAAGGGAGTTGGAACACATAGGGAAAGTTTGATTTGTTGTAGACAGTTTGTGACGAGGATTGAGAAAAGACTTGGTATATTGAGCGATGTGGTGCTAAATGGGCTAAGTGCCCTAACTTATTGTAGAACATTGGATGCCAACATCCTTAGAGAACTGATCGGCTCTAATGGAAGGTTGATACCCGAAGAGATTGCACTTAGTATCCCAAGAGTAGTAACACCAAAGACTCAACGTCCTACTACTTCTGATTTGTATAACAAGATAAGTCAATTGGAGACTCGAATAGGTGAAATAGAAAGGATGACACGTATGCAGTCAGATCATTCAGACAAATATGCTAGTGCTCTAGAGCATATAGCTTCGCATTTTGGAGTTACACTACGTGACCCATATAATCCACCAATACTTGTTTTTGTGTTCTGTGTGTGCAGGTACAGATATATGAAAAATCACATGAAAACCGTCAATAAACGGGTAAAACAAGGGACACGATGAACGGAAGAGTTAGTAATTTCGAAGACGGTGAACTAAAGACGGAAGCCACAAGCCAGAAGAAAAAGTCAACATCTACAGTTAACTCCAGTCAATCTTGTGTCAAACTGAGTAACAAAACCCAAAATGTTTCAAAATAGCCCTTCAAGTTTCAAAAGTTGCAAAAATAGTCCCTTAAACCTTAAATGGGCCACACCCGGATCCAAAAGCCCAAAGCCTTAGCCCAATACCCTTTTATAAAACCACAAGGGCCATTCCTGCTATTTCCTAAACTTCTTTTTTCACTACACCTTTAATAAACAACCACAAGGACTAAAGTTGCAATTCTCCCAAACTTTAAAATGAATTACCCCCATTTCAGTCTATCTAATTGGGCGCCAAGAAAGGTTTATTTCATCGTACTTTCCAACTTCACAATAGGGTAAAACTAGGGGGGTTTTCTAAAATTAAATGGAAGGGCGATTAATGATAGATGATAACGACAATTCAAGAGCTCAACAACAGGATGGAAAGGATAAATTTGTCAAATCAAAGGCTTTTCATTAATCACTTAAGCAAGAGGCCACGTGGCTATGGCAAAGAAGCACAAAGGGATTCATTTTTTACACTAAATTATGCCTAAAAGAAACACAAGGTGTCTCAATCACGGATTGCCACGCTGGCAATCCGTGTGAGCAACCTAGTGATCTAACGGCTTAAACTCACTACCTAATGATTGAAGGAATGAATGGTAATGATTAGAAGAGGCATGGGAAGGACTCAAGGGCCTAGAAGCTTCAGGGATCGGCTATAAATAGGCTCTCACCTCATACACACATACATCTAGTTTTTTAGTAGCTTTTAGGTAGCTTTAAAATTGCTTTGGCTTTATTGTAATTTTCTTTAAATTTTTTGCTAATTTCGTTTTAAAGTATGGTAATCAGTATCTTTTGTATATGAATAATTCAGTTCTTATTGTGTCATAAGCTCTTTTGTTTAATTCATATGCTCTTACTTTTCTCTCTAAATGATAAAGATAAAGATCTTATGCTACTGAATTAAGCTCTTATTAGTCTTTAGCTAATAATTGAGCTCTAAGTTTGATTTTAATTTACCTCTAAACCTTTAAAAAACAAACTACAGTACCTTTAACTTATTAGATATTAGCTTATAGAAGGGAGCTTATCATGGAAGACGCTCCCCATGGACTATATACTCAAGCTATTCCATTTAGGATAAGCTGAGCTTAGTAGTTGTTCTATTTAAGCTTCTGTTAAGCTGAAGCTTCAAGTAAGTTTTCATTTAATTTCTTAAGTCTTTAATATTTAGTTCAATTTATGCTTAATAGTGTAGATTTGTTTACTAGCTTAATCTGTTTGCTTATAAGTGCTTATTTACCTTTATTCTAGCTTTTTAAATGTGTTTAATAATCTGTTTTAGCTTATTATATCATAAATCATAGTAATCTCTTTTCTATCATAAAAACCATAAAAAGCCAAAAATAAGTAGTATAGCTTAGATTCTTAGATATAGCTTATTTGATTAATGAAAAATGTTTGATAAGCTTGTTAAAAGCTGTTAGTTATCTGGTTATTAGAATTAGATCATTAGATTTTAAAAGCATAAGCTTATTCAAAGCTGTCACAATTTAAAGGGGTGTTTGGATTAACCTTGTTTGACAATCAAAAGTCAAAGGTTCTTGTGCAAATTATTTGAGTCAGCTTTAGTATCTCTTAAAAACATCAGGAAAAGAGTTTTCACAAGTTAGTGTTTAAAAATTAAAAGAGTTTGAGCTTATTTTAGTGTTTCTGCACCAGGGGAATTTTCATAGTTTTCACTTGTGCAAATTTATTGAACCAAGCCATCTAAGGCTTGGTTCTTGATTGTTTTGTGTTTGTACACACTCAACAAGAGTGTTTAGTGCAGGTTTAACCCTGCACATTTGTTTCTTGCATAATTGTCAAGTGCACCAGTAGTAACTAAAGTAGTTACTACTGCTGTCATTTTTATTCATTTTAGCTAGTAATTTTAAGATTTAGGTCCTTAGATTCAAGTTAAATATAGATTAGATATAGCTTAAGTTAAATTAGGCCTTATTTTTCAATTCCTAGTTTATTTACCTAGGTGCATTTAGTTTTAAAAAGTCATTGATTAGTCAAAAAGCCAAAAACAGTAGTATTAGCTTAATGAATTAGATTTTTGATTTACTAGCTTTTAATATAGGATTTTATGATTGAGTCTTATAGTTTAAGCATCATTAGTTAAGTTTTCAAAAGGGTAGCTTATGTCTAAGCTTATTAAGCCTTTTAGCTTGTCTAATTTTCTAGCTCTTTGAGTCATAGTCTGAGTTAGCTACTTTTATCATCAAATTTAGTTAGCTTTTAGTATTTCTATATTAAGTAGCTTATCATTTTTAGTTAAAGCACATCATTAGCTTTCTAGAACTTCTTTTAATTCAGAAAATGAGCTTATATTAAGCACTTTGACTCGAAAACAGGGCAGGAAGGTTAAATTACTGTCCTAAACATACCCGTTGACCACCTAATCTTTCTAACACTAATTTTTGCTTATTTTGGTGATGTTTTGAGTGTAAGTCTATTAGAACGCACGATGATGAAGCCGTATCTTCTTCATCACGTCCAAAAAGAGCCCGAATTACTAAAAATGTAGAGGAAGCTTTGATGGGGCGTGTGCTTCATGAATTCTTGTTGTGGGGGAATTGTAATATGACACTTAAGAACAAGTATAATACCAACATAGCTGGAAACCTATCAAAACAAATTTACTCTCCTTTCATTGTAGATTGGAACGTTTTGAACCTCCTTGGTTGTGATAATGCTATTGAAGATATGTTAGAGGTTAGGGTAAACGAAATGGGAAGCAATGAAGTGTTGTTTACATCTGAGGCATGGAAACGTGCTTTTGATATCAATGAGCCGATTTACACAGAATTATGTCATGAATTTTATGCAACTTTTGAGTTTGATGAAGTTGTGGCCGATGATAAATCAATGACGAAGAAAGAAATCAATATAAGGGTATGTGTTAAAGCTTATTCTATGAGTGTTCTAGATTTTGGTAAATGCTTAGATTTGTATACCGGTGCTGAAATTCAGGAGTATGGATTTGAAACCTATTTTATTGGAGGTCTTAGAAATGATGATGATTTTAGTCCTAATCAGTATTGGCTGAATATTAGCAGTGAGGAAAAATTGACCTTGTCTAGGAGCTCAGCTAAAACAATTAGGAAACCTATGCTCAGAGTTTTGCATAAAATGATTACATATGGTTTATGTAAAAGAACTACAGGTTATGACAAGGTACAGAAGAATGAGTTATAGTTATTGAGTATGTTTGAGGCCAACCACCAAAATGGATATGCTAATGTTACTTGGTCGATTGCTAAGTGGATGAAGAAAAAGGGAGTCGGAACACATAGAGAAAGTCTGACCTGGTGTGGACAGTTTGTGATGAGGATTGCGAAAAGACTTAGTATATTGAGCAATGAGGTGCTAAATGGGCTAAGTGCCCCAACTTATTGCAGAACATTGGATGCCAACATCCTTAGAGAATTGATCGGCTCTAACGGAAGGTTGATACCCAAAGAGATTGCACCTAGTATCCCAAGAGTAGTAACACCAAGGGCTGAACGCCCTACTACTTCAGATTTGTATGACAAGAAAAGTCAATTGGAGACTCGAATAGGTGAAATAGAAAGGATGATGCGTAGGCAGTCTTATCATTCAGACATATATGCTAGAGTTCTAGAGCATATAGCTTCGCATTTTGGACTTACACTGCGTGACCCATATGATCCACCAAGTTATTTTGAGTAGCAACAACAACAAGATGATGAAGAGTAATATCAAGATGACACTACTTTGGTTTGGTGACCGTTTATGGTCATGGATTTAAAATAAATTATCTAAAAACTCTTTTATTTATTTTTTGTCAAGTGTGATATGCCTTGATTGGCAGCTAAACTATTTCATACTATCATTTCTATCATGAAACACTTTTGGTTTGTTATATGTTTGTGTTTGTATTGTGTTTTTTTCTTTGTGAATTATTATTATAGAATTAACAGGTAAAAGACCATAAGAATTCATGTACGAAGACTCTATCTTCAGCTTCGTACAATCTGATGAAATCATAAAACAAGGAAAGTATTATCTTATGATTCATTTTTCCCATTCATCTTTTCTGTATAATATTTCTCGCATTAGGAACAATGCTCATATTAAGTATGGGGGAGATAAATGTTGAAAAATGACTTATATATATAGATGTTTTCAAATAAATTAAAAAATTAAAAAAATGGTTGTATATATTTTTTTAAAAATATATAGATAAAATCATTTCCGTTGATCACAAAAAATAAATCTGACTCTAGATTGATAACATTACTAGCATATTTTACCTACTACCCCAAAAATTATGAGATTTAGATCTTAAAGAATTTGGGTATCCATCTTTGATACCTAAGATAATTTTTACTTTTAGCTTTCTCGAGTTAAGGTTCGAATGCAATTGCAAGTGTCTCATCTGTCGTTACGGCTGTGTATTTGTAGTTTGTCACCTTTTCTAGAGCATTGGTATCGGTTAAAAATTATATGAGTGTGCCGGTAATTTGTTAATTCTAGAACTTGTGCTTGAAATCTTTACGAGACCGCAGTAAGATCACATTTGTGTGGTAAAGACATTTAACTGATTAAGAGGATATATAAAAATGCAAAAATATAAATATGAATAAACATTGTCAAAAAGTTTTCTGATTTAACTATCTGAAATTTTATCAGTACGTATTAAAGCGCGTAAACATTGGTATTTCTATTATAATGAAGTGTGAAGGTTGCAAACTTCTAAGCTCATTTAAAGTAGTATGCTTATCATAAGTATGAGAGAGGGAGGAAAGCAAGTTTCCTCCAAATGAAAAAAAGAAAAAAAAAGAGAGAAAAAGAACAAGAATAAGGCAAAAATAAGCCAAAGAGGAAGGAAAAGTCGGATAAATTACGGATAAGGTAGATTATAATTCTATCATAAAACCTTTTTATAATATAAAACCTAAAAATACTAATAGTAACCTCTTGTGATGTTTATGTATGGTGCTTACGCCATGTCGGTGCAGTTTAGTTTCTTGTACAAGCCTATAGTAATTTTAACATTTTATGACTAGGCGTTTGAGCGACTTACATATATCATTTACTTCACTAAATTGAGTGAGTGTGAACTATCCTTAAAATTTTCATGAGTTGCTTTGTCGCGTTATCTATTGCTTATGATCATTGACTTGACTAAATATTTTCGCTTAGATTGCTTAAGGGCAAGCAACAGCTAAGTATGGGGGGATTTGATAACCCTCTAAATATACACAGGTTATCCCCCGTTAATATGTAAAATATCTATATAACTATGTTAAATATTGTGTGATTAGATACTTATTTGCGTAACAGTTGTTTCAGGACCAAAGATCACGAAAAGGACTAAAAATGCAAAAGATATTCTTTAAATGGACTAACAACCGTTAGAAGAAGGATCTAGAATTAAGGAAATAAGGTATTAAATGATAAACGCCAAGTACGGCGCACATGTTCTAAAAGTACATCGTAATTTTACACGGGAAAAGAGAAAATTGAATGCTAAGGAGAAGTACGGCGCACTTCTGAGGGAAGTGCGGCGCACTTCAGCCTGCAGTTACTCTAATTCATAAATAGAAGAATTAATCCATGGCTTTTCACTTACATTACTTGAGGCTATAAATAAAGGACGAATTTAGGAGTTTTACACACACATCAACACACCACAATCATCTAACACATCTCAAACACACACTCTTAGAATCAAGTTAGGGAGAAGTTTTAGGGAAAGGTTGAACTTGTTCTTGGTTCATCAAAATTCCCAGGTTCTAAGTCATACAAGGAAGTTAAAATCTAAGCTAAGGAGGGCTGTGACAGAGTACTAAGTAGTTTGGATTGAAATCTCCGGGTTTCATATAGTTTTCGTTTGAGAAAACTCTTGTGAAAACACCATATTTTGCTTGTCAAATTGGTAAAATCTTGTTAATCTTCTTGAATATTATGTTTACTGAATTTAACATGATTGTTATGTGTTTCTTTGATCTTAATATGGAGTAGTCATATCATGTTTATTTGGAAATTATGAGGATAATATGGATTAAACTTTAAAAACTAATGATTTTTGGTAAATAGTAAATATGAACTTGATGTTTATATTCTTGGATCTTTAATCATCATTTGATTACTCATTTAGCTTGGATATAGGTCGAAAGACTCCGACTTTGTGTTTGATTTCGAGGTGTTTGTCTATGACAGCTCGGTATTGACTTTGTGAGGATTAGTCAATAAAATAATTATCATCCCAAGTATATAAGTATTTAACGCTCATACCCATGTCTAACAAACTTGGCTGAGCAAGTTTATATTTGTTATTTTTAAACACGAAACAATCTTAAAGTGTTTTTCATAATAAAGATTAAAGGCCGAAAGGATTCTTCATTATGCTAAATAGATAATCTTTTAAGTAAACTACCCGTTTATTCATCTGATTATACTTAAATTCATGAAGTCGTTAGTATCCCAAGTTTATCCTTCATTACTCTTGTCTCCCAAATAAACATCTTTTTTATAATCTTGAAGTCCGTGTTACCATTTATCTTTAGATTCGTAAAATATCTTAAAGATACCCTTTTGCAAAACTAATAAACTTTTTCATAAACACCAATCCCGTGGAACGACCTAGTCTTACCCTAAATCCATGCTATAAATGGGGGTTTATACTTTACTCGTGTGTTAGATGGAAATCGGTTAAAACTGTTATTATAAATTTAAAATTTTATTAACACATTAGTTCTTATAGAGGATGATTCCTCCGGCGTCAAGGATGGCTTGGGTATCATCGTCAAGTCTATTGTAGAAGATTTGGATAATGGTTCCTCGGGTTAAACCATGTCCATGACAACTCTGAAGTAAGTCTTCCATGCAAAACCAAGCTTCAACAAGTGATTCGTTCGGATTTTTGGAAAAACTACAAATTTCCCTTATAAGTTGGTCAAACATGGCGGGGGGAAAGAAACAGCTTGCAAAAGCTTCTCTATTTTGTTCCCAAGTGTTGATAACATCGGGACTTAATTCGATATGCCAATCTTTTGCATCTCTGGAAAGAGATGATGGAAAGAGTTTTAGTTTGATGGAGTCAACATTAGTGTTACCATATCGGAACATGCTAAAAATTTCAATGAATTCAGCTATGTGCTTATCGGGCCCGCGCACGACCATCTAATTGGGGGCCTTTGATCATGGAAAGGTGACAACCTTTCATGGTGAAATTGTCACCAAGGTCAATCGCAACGATAGCAAACTTAGGAGAGGGTGCTACGGCTCGATTGTTTCCCTACATGGGTTGATCGTCGGCCATGGGAAAGGGTAGATTATGAAATGGATTATAAACGACTTATGCTTCTAAAAGGTTAAGAAACGGTGGATATTTGATTCTTAATTGAAGATTTTCTAACTAACTCACGGATGTTTCTTTTTGGTTTTTCTTTTTGTTTGATGAATAAAACGATCGCGATCGGAAAGAGGACTAATTCATTCTTCTCCCGATGATCTAGTGCTCATACGGGTTCACAACACAACTAGGCAAAGCTAATGACTAAATGAATAACAAGAGTTTAAAAATTAAGTAAAAATAATTGATTTTTTGGTTTTTTTGAATTTCAATCAACTATACGCGGTTGAATGCTCAACCCGCGTCGAGAAGTCAACTGGTAAGAGGCAACCGGCGGTTGGGAAATTCTATGATAGGGATCAGCCGGCGGTTAGGTGATCAATCGGCGGTTGAAGGGTGGTTTTGACAAGCTCAGTCGGCAGTCAAGTCTCTTTTCGACGGTTGGGTTATTTTCTATGGCTGCTCGGCCGACGGTTGGGCACAATGCCGGTGGTCGGGCGACGATTTTAGGAAAAAGTTTATTTTTTTCTTCTTTTGATGGCACACAAAGCAAGGAACGATAACAAGATTAACAAATATGAATAAGACACATATTCAAAGCTTACAAAAACGTGTTCATGTACCCGGCAGCGAAGCCAAAAACTTGATGTATCTCGTTTTAGCAAGTTATAAATTTATAACACGAGTACCAAAGTTGATGAACAAAACACACACGGGAAATTATGACCCGTTCGTTTGTATCAAGATTATCCGGTAAGTCAGGATCGTTCACGGGGACTATTTAGTTTTTGATATTAAGTTTTGAATACAAGTCATAACAATGATTTTTGAATAATGTAAAAGCAAGCAAATAAGATGATATTAGGAATTCAATGACAAAGACATACACTTTTTTAGATTATTTTGGTTACTAGTTTTCGTATCCAAAAACACATGAAAATAGTTCTTAACACTTTGATTAATCTAATTAGACGAGTAATCCAACCTATTGTTTTTAAGACATATAATATTTGTTAAGATCATATAGAAATGAAAACAAGCATTACGCACAACCAATCTAATTCAAGACTAATTCTTATATAGCAAAACTGATTCTCGATAGTTTTAAAATTTCACAAATAACCACACATAAGTCTCTTGTTTGATCGAACCACTTGAGAAATCATCAATACAAAAGATAGCCAATCATAGACAAAAAGGCTACAAATGATTGATAACAATGACCCTTTTGACCTATGACACTATTAACAACCAATCAAGTTTGATGAACAATTGTCACATGAAACTTAAGCACAACTCTATTTTAGTATTATCTTGAAATTGATTTAGAACTAATTGTCATCCATAAGCAAACATCATAACACAAAAATTATTTAAACAAGTGCACAAAGGCACCAGCCACTCATGGCAAACAAAGTCATAATCTCAGAATTTTTGATGCTAGAAAACATAAATACGATCCTTACTAAGTAGTATATGAGACTACAAATAATTAGGCAATGATGCCTACACAAGTGATGGTTATTCTTTGATGATCACCCAAAAGCTCTAGAATTTCCAGAGATGTTCTTGGCTATAAGATAGCTTGAGAGAGTGTTTACTAGTTGGTTTAGGACTTAGCAAAATTTTTGCAAGAGTTGGAATATAAATGGTCGGTAGAATGGTTGTCCAAACAAGCCTTAAGAGCATGTATATGCTTAGAGGGTGGTACCTAGCCAATAAGAGTTGAACTTTGGGAACAAGAGTCATAAAGTTGCAAGAAAGTTAAGTTATTAGGGGAAAATGATCAGAATTGAGGAGTAATGGAAATTAAGTTAGCATTAGGTGTTGTTCAGGTTTGGGCGGCAGTGGCGTAACCGACGGTTAGAGTGCCAACCAACGGGTTTGAAGTTAACCCGCGGCTAACTCCAACCTGCGGTTAGAGTTCTAACCCGCGCTTGGAGGCTTTTCTTGTGAGATATTTTTGACTCGATCGTGGTTGATTCTTTTAATGTCCTCCAGTTCTTTCTTTTGGAAAACACTTCCTGCAACATCTTTAGTCTTGGGAACAATGATTTATCACTTTATCCGTCTTGATTTTACTCCGCGAGACTTGTACTTAGCGAGAAATACTTTAAACATGCACACTTCTTCACTTCTTCACTTTTTCTCTATTTCTTTGTCTTTCCTTCATTTTCCAACTTTGGCTAATTAAGAATACAAAATACAACTTTGCACAAATATAAGTTAGAAAGCTCGTTGATTTAACCAAAAAGCATGCATAAAACACGGATAACGCTAATAAAATATACTCGATTTGAGCGTTATCAACAGTTATGCCTCTCACCGTCGCTGCTATCTCTGATCGTTAATTCACGTAGTGTGTTGCCCTTTAAACTATAAACTGACAACATTTTGTGACCATAGCTGCATCAACACTTTGAATGCGCCTACCTTGCCACAATATTGGTAATTCCTACGTATTCAAATTGCAATAACAAAGAGGCTGAGATCTACAAATACACCAACGGTTCGAAACTCCCGCAATGGCTGTAATCACATTAAGAGTGTGGCTGCCTCGCCAAAATACAAGCATAAGTAAAACGCAAACACAAAAAGCATAAATGAAACACACTATCAGGTTCAATGTAAACCTATTTTGATTATTACAATTAACAAATATAATATCACCTAGTTCAAGGATGATGGATACCAAACATTATCGGCTCACGACACACACCCAACAGTTTTTGTGTTCTTTTTTTACGGTTAAAACTGAGGCTTGAATCTACACCAAAAAATGAAATTGCAAAAAAAATCATCCCCTAGATTACAACCATGCATCTGTGCTATAGGCTGAATAGGTCATCGACGGAGAAAAAAAAGGATTTGTTTGCCATGGTTGCAAACGTAATGGGCTGCCCCGCCAAGATACGAAGAATCGTAATTTTGTCCCTTGAGGGGATGAACACTATATGTTACAGTACTTGAGTTATAATATTTTGTTAACCTATAGATATTCCCTAGTATTTTTTTCCACTTCATTTATGGGATTATTCGATGATGGGAGTATGTAAGAAATGATTCTTTTGGATCTACAAATGTAAAAAACACTTAACAACTACCATGGTTGCAACCACAATCCCGGTCTGGGTGCCCTCCTGAAACATTGGTAACAACAGTGTAGGAAATAAAACAAACGCCAATGCCTACCGGATTCCACATATAAATCCAATCTATTTGTTATCTTTGAAGAATTTTAAAGCTAAACTATGGAACTAAAAATGAGGCTCAGATATGCGAAAAGAGGAACAATACGAAGCAATCGACATGGTTGCACCTACATCTATGATGTGGCTGCCTCGCCAAGATTTGGGTGTCAGTAAACTATGCTTCGAACAACATGAATGCCGAAAATGATCATCATCGCCATAGTGGGTTTCAAATTGTAAATCAACAGGCACGTCAAAGCATAAGAATGTAAGATAATTGTCACATGTACTTTTTTATAAACCCAACGCTATAGTAATCAACCCAATAATTTATTCCAATTAAAGAAAGTTGGGTGTCATAAATTAGTTGGACCTGACATGGTTACAAGCACATTCTTGATGTGTTAGCCCTGCCAAGATCTAGGTGCCAGTAAACAACGTTTAGATCATAAAATATCACTACTACAATAATCTGTTAGAGGACGGACATCGAGCTCTGTTTATACAACAATGCCCGCCCATCAAAACAATGACATACTCATTCAGCATTCACACACCTTTTTTGATCCGTTATTAATATAACGGGTAACCACACCGACCAACTCACTATTAACCCAGTAATGGCTGCAACCATAATGGAGGTGTGGCTGCCCTACTAAGATACCATTTATGGCTGCAACCACAACTCAAGAATGGCTTCCTCGCCGACAAACAACAGTCGGTAAAAAACAACATTCTCCAAAGAGTGTAATACAGAACGAACCATCCGTCAAACACTATGGACCAATCCACTGCCGACTGAAACAGGTAATAACTCACACACTATCCTTCTATCAATGTTAAAGAAAGATGGACAAATATTAATACCTACAAGAAGAAGTTTGGCCACAAAAAGATTAGGTAAAGACTTCTTCCTAAGCCTCTTTGTGGCTAAACTTCTACTTTAAGCGTCATAGAATATCTTGCATAAATTCAATCTCAATCAATTGAACATGTCATATGAATGTTTCTTTCTTTTGTTATTTTGTAACTGTTTTCTCAAGTATATATAACTCTTAGATTTACAAGTGTAGGATATGACAAAAAATAACGGCCATGGCTGCAATTCTGATTCAAATCATATTTCCTTGCCAAGATACCGGTATTAACATATTATGTCACGGAGACAACCGTGCACACAGTTATCATCATTGCCTTATCCAATCAAAATACAATAATCCAAATAAGTTTAGTAAGGCAAAGGAGATTCACTCCCAGAGTGCACTGAACAAATCCTTCAACAAACCGAAAAAACGCAAATTGTAATACCACAAATCAGTGAGACTACATATAGCAAAAATGCAGTAACAAAAAATGTAGTAAGCCAAACCAGTGCAATAAGGCAAAGAAGCACCCCTAATTATCGTACACTCTAACAATGCACTGACTATAAGATTCAACAATATGCAAAAAACCTAAGTTATCCCAAGAATCAAGCACCACGATCTAATAATACAAAGAGTAAGAAACTGCATAACAAAGAGCAATAAAATGGCAAACCTAATCATGATTTCCTTTTCCTTACTAACCAAACGAAGTGAAAATAAAATCTACCTAAAACGAGAGTATCTAAGCGTCTAACCCAAAAAATTCCCAACAAAGTACATCAACAATAGTAAGTAATTTTCATATGGCTACATAAGCACCAAGCCTGCAGAAGGTATATGGCATATAAAAAAGAATGTCACACTTGTGTTTTCAATCAAGAAACAATGGCAAAAAAAATTCTATTTTATGTGTGTTCTCATAATGTCGCATTTATGTGACAGTCAAAAAAGTATCCTTCCACATACCATTCAAAAGTCCGCAAAGGTGTGTCAATGGTGTATGATTATGTGATTGTTTTGACGCACGGGGATGGAGCAATGGACCACGTGTCACACCCCGCCAAGGCGGAAACGCGAGGCGTAAACAAGAATGGATATCATCATAACACATGGTGTCTATATAGAGAATACTAAATTGAAAACTAAAGTAAAGCAAAGACACAAAGTGTTATAACAATACCCAAAACCTAATGGTGTCTTTATTAATGAGAAAGAGGTCTTGTCAATAAATGACATGCAAAACATAATCCAAACAATTCATGCAAACGCGTTTATTCAAACAGAAAGCATAAAGAAACTCCAAGCATCCTACGGACTCTTCTAGCCACTTCGCTCTATCTTAGCACCATTAAGCTCACCTAAAAATGATGCTTAAAACGTCAAAATAAAGTTGAGCGAGAATCATAGGTTTACGACATACAACAATATCCCAAAATAAACTTTCAATTAGCTGCTGCAATTACCAAAACAATTCATGACACAAATTAACCACAACGGGACGGAACGTGCCCACGATCCACAATCATATCAACTACATATTTGCGCTACATGGCCTCATATTAGCTCACATAGTCTTACCACCGTCACACCTCGTTTTGCATATTGGGATCCACAATACCAAACATATCATATCGCAACACAACTGGACGGAACGTGCCCACGATCCAATACACATAACCACAGCAATCTTAAAAATATTTTTAACACGACCACAAGACAAGCATCATTCTTACCCCAAAATAACATGAGAAAAGGAGGCTATGAAACTCACCTTTGCTTAGCTTTCCAAAAGATTCCAACAAAAAGCTTCACAAACAACTAGCACAAATCTAAACAACAAAATAACTCGTGTTACACGCTACTAAGATAAAAGCTTAATGCACATGTAACAATCATATGATGGATGTCTAAGGTGTTCTATTAACCCCATGGGTAACCCCGACACCATACCCAACTTTAACCACTTCGTTAACAAGTTTCACTAGTTAGTCACAATTTGTTCAAAACTGCAGAATTTTAACGTGACTTAACGTACTCAAAACCTCTACTTACTGACCTCCATAATTCATACCAAAAATCACATATGTTAATTTATGAGTATATTAACTACCTCTTGATTTCCAAGAGCCATTTACATGCACAAGTACTCCTAAGAAAATCAAACTTCAAAACAGTCTCAATTCGGATCTGTTTGCACACTAAAAAGTTTGGACCTAAAAAACATACTTAGACTCCAAATCAGAAGCTCTCCTTTGGGATATTTCTAATAGACACATAGAACTAAACTCATTTAGAAGGTCTAAGCTAAATTCGAATTTTAAGTGGGGGTTTTATACCTCGTAATCTGACCTAAATATGACCCGTATTTACGGCTTTGACAACATTTCTTGCAACCAACGTTTGAATGACTTCCCGACCTCAAAAACCTTCAAGGCCAGATGTTCTGGAAACTAGACTCTCTGAGCTACATCATAGGCACCGGAAACTTGACAAACGCTATTTTCATCATTGAGATATCAGCCAAACAAAACAGCCCTAAATTCTGCCCCAATCTAAATCAAATTCTAACGCGATCTAAACCCTAACGAATACACCTATATAATCCTAATTAAACCCTAATCATTATAACATGTTTATTATATCATTAATTATAGATGTTATGAAACCTTAATTATCCATCATAATAATTATTACATGTTTTTAATGATAATTAACTCAAAGGATTAGAATTTATTCCTTAAATCTTTGAATCTTGAACACAAAAATCACTAAACTTGAAAAAAAAATATGTTTCTTCTTCCTCCTTTGATAAAATTCGGCTGGGACAATTAAAAACAAGGGGGAGAAGGGTTTTGGTATTTATAAGGTTTACAAAAAGGTTTAGGATAGATATCTTTTACCAATTTTAATTAGAGTAAGATTTGTTTTCCTTTTTTTTCTTTTATCATAAAAACCGGCCGATTGGCCTTATTAACATTACCTTAAGTGTTTATAAAAACCTTAGCTTGCTTGTGCATACCTTTTTGCTTAAACGCAATTTACTAGACTTTTAAAAATAAATAACTTTTTATTTTTTATTAACCCTAACTTTCCAAAAATAGAAATTTCATTTCTTTCATATTCTAACTACTAGAACCTAATCTTATCCTAATATTACTAACACAAAAATACATATACGTATAATTACTTACACAATTAACGCGAAACCGCTTCAATCACCAAAATCATTTCCTTGTCACTAAAAGTGAACGAAATGAACTCGACAAAATCCAACACAAATCCAATCCCAATGAGACGATCACGCTCAATGGATTGATTATCAAATCTCACATATCCCACACAACACACATAAACACATATAAACACATATAACACATAACCCATTCATTGCAACAGATACATAAGTCAACACTAATAGTTTGACTAACCTGCTCAAGTCATGGTTGTCACAGTATCCCCTCCTTTAGGAAATCTCGTCCCGAGATTTAACCAAAAGGTTCAACTCTATCATTACCAAACAATAAATCGAGGATACTTATCTTTCAAGTAGTCCTCCCATACCCATGTTAACTCAAAGTTACACTTTGAATTCCAACTAACTTTCACAAGATATCTTACTGCTAACCACTTTGCCTGCCCACAAAAGGGTACGCATAGCAGCATAACCGCTCCAAACGAAAAGAAACATCCAACTACCTGAACCTCGCCCGTCATCGAGGAGACTCGTCAAAAACCTTAAGTTGCGTAACAACGTCATTTACAACCCGGTCTCGCAACTCATCAAACAAGAACTGTCTTGAACCAAGTTATAAAGTTGTTACAAAGCCCAACGTTTTTGAAAATCGGCTCGACTTCAAGTTTATTCATAAAATAACTTTAACCAAAATCACACAAACACATCTAAGGGCATACTAAGGTCTACAAGAAACCTTACGTACCCAACTTCAACTACAACTCCCAATGACCCATTGCTCAACGAAAAAGTGTGGATACTCAGTTTACCTGAAGTCTTAAAGACCTCGCTTCTAGCCAAAACCGGACCTTAACTATCACCATCCTGCTACATTTTAACCTCATAACTTCACAGTCACTATTCTTAAAGTTCCTCAACAATACGAGAGTTTTGATAACCCGATCTCATCAATGATACATGTAGACTAGCATCCGCCAATCACTACTTTAGGTTTTGACACATGAAACGTGTCATGTACTCCACTCAATTCCTCAAGCAATCTCAATGATCACGCTACAAGACCGATTTTTCAAGAATTTAAATTGGCCCTACATACTCGTGTAACTTACCTTTTTCCCAAAGCGAATTACACCTTTCCAAGGCGACAATTTTAGCATAACCCGTTCTCCTACCTCAAAATCTAACGGTTTGCGCCTATTATCAGCATAGCTCTTTTGACGGTCTCTCGCCGCTTTGAGCTTCTCTTTTATCAACACAACTTTATCAGTCGTTTCTTGAACCAATTCAGGTCCAATCAACTACTTTCCCCAATCTCAGCCCATAAAACAGGCGACCTACACTTCCTTCCATACAATGCTTCAAACGGAGCACATCGAATGCTTAATTGATAACTACCACCAAAATTGATAACACATGCCCTCATTATATCCTCTAAAGTCTAAATCATACGTTCACTTTGTCCATTTGCTTAAGGATGCTAAGCAGTACTCAAATCTAATCGCGTCACTAACCATGCTCGCAGAGTCTGCAAAACCACGAAGTAAATCATCCATCTAAATCTGAGTTGATCGTCACCAGAATTCCATTCCTTGCTATTATCTCATCTATATAAATCCTTGCCAACTTCAACATCTTGAAATCTCTTGTATAGCTAGAAAATGAGCTACTTGGGTCAGTCTATCGACCATCACCCAAATCACATCATATCATACTTTGATCTTGGAAATTTAGTGATAAAATTCATGGTGTTGTTTTTGTTTTTTTTAGTTTATCTCATTTTTACTTAAGTATCATAGGCTATTCGCAGTAGCCAAAAGTCTTCGACAACTGCTTTCACCTCTGAACAATCCAACAATTGCTAACATAGTTAACTATATATTTTTCTACACGTGGGTACCAAATAAATGTCTTCCATGGTTATAGTACGTTTTGTTTCCTTAAATTTTTTTTTTTCCGCTCCCGGGTGTACCGAGTACCTTGATGCATGAGCCTCATCTGTTACTATCGTCCTCATCATTCCCTACTAACAGAATTCAATATTAAATCCATAATATACAAAACTCTCATCTCCTTTTCTTTCCATTATTGATCTAAACCATGTAGTATTTCTGCGAGTATGTTCTCTTGCTTGAACGCCTCACTTTGGGCTGTTCAGTTTCATTTCTCTTACTCACATTGAATAGTCATAGCCGTCGCTGAAACAGTCTAGGTTTCACTGTGCTTCTTACTTATGCCTCATTCACCATATTGCCTGCCCTAGATGGTAGCGAATTTTCATAATTCATTACTTACTATACAATTTAATTCCATAAAAGTACACACCATCATCACTTATTTTCATTTGTTGGTCCAGTCACGCAGCATTTCTGCTGGCGCGTTCTCTACCTTGGACGTCTCACTTGAAGTAGCCAATATCTTGTCCTTAACACTTGACTGGATAGTCATGGACATTGCTCTTACTCGTCTTAGTTTCACTCTCCCTTTCTACTCAACGCATCAACCACTACATTCGATTTATCGAAGCGTCACACAAATCATTCTTCAAAGTCTGGAAAGCCTCTTTTCGTTCTGCGCCCCACTCATACTTCTGATCCCTCTCAGTTAGGGAAGTAATGGGTTTAACAATCTTAGAAAAGTTTGCGATGAAACGTAGGTAAGTAACCTGCCAATCCTAAGAATAATCATATCTCAGATGGTGTCGTAGGTACTTCCTAATTCTTCACTGCCTCACACTAGTAACCTTAGCATACAACTTCTCCTTCCTCAGTAATTCCAACTCTAACTTCAAATGAACTCCATGCTCCTCTTCTTAACAAACAACACTGGTGCTCCTCACGGAAAATGACTAGGTCGTATGAAACCTTCATCTTGCAACTCTTGAAGTTGTCCAGACAATTCTTACATTTCCAAGGGTGCTAGACGATATGGAGACTTTGCAACTGGCGTCGCTTCATGAACTAAATCTATGCGGAATTCAACTTGTCGTCGTGGTGGTCATCAACAAATCTTTCGGAAACACATCAATGAATCTCGTACGACGGAAATATCATTCTACTTTAGTTCATCTACCTTTGTGTTCATTAAGGTTTTCACGACTCCTTGAGTACGTTCACCATGAACCTGAAGTATCTCATCACCTTACAACGGTATCCTAACCACCTTCCCATGACATATAATCCTAAACTTCCTCTTGGACAACCGGTCCATTCCCACAAGCACATCAAAGCTTCCAAGACTCAACTGTATCAACGAATTCCAAGGGTTTACGACAATTACCAATAGGATACAAAACGAATATCGAGTCAAGCTAGGAATGATATAGGAATTCCACATATGCGAATAGACGTGGACAACTGACACAATAATCCTTTGAAAGAAAGATACGTATATGCAGAGTGAAAACGCATACGAAAGCAATCACCAGACGTACCGACAATGAAACACATAAAAAAAATATATCAATACGAAAGACGGAAATTCTTATACCAATTATCGACATTACTCGAAAGACCAAATTAAATAATGTTTTTATAAAAATCAATTTAAATTAAGAAAGTCACTTTAAGTATAAAAATTGTTTTAAATAATAAATAAAATTGTCTTAAATTTAATCTTTATAAAATTCATTCTGGTTGTCATAAAAAAATCTAGAGATGGTTATCTAATGGTATATCGTACCTTACCACTATGAATCACTTTAAACCAGCTTTTTATAATAAAATAAAATTTATTAAACCACTTAAAAATTTTCATATCCTATTTGTATAGACCATTTAAACATATTCTTTTTACAAAGATCATTTTAAACACAGTTTTTCTCAAACACTAACACAATACTTCCAAAGAGTTTTTATAATTAGACATCAATTATGAAATATGTTACTCAAACAAATGACACCATAATACCAACAGGGATCGTAAAACACCGTACAGACTCTAACACAATTCTATTGTTTGAAAACGAAAGAAAATACCAGGAACCATATACTCAAAATAAAATCAAACGAACTCGTACAAGAAAACTCATGCAAGACGTTACGTACCCAAAAGAAAACGTAAGGTCTTATCCAAAATAACGATCAACAGAGCAAACCTAAAAGCATCGATACTAACACGTCGCCAACGGGTTACGAAAACCAAGGGATATACAAAGAAGGGAGTAATGATCCACACTAATATGTTAGGAACAATTAGTGCTTAAAAGAAACCTTTGATACTCATACGAGTAATCAATGCAATGAAAGAACTAACGAAACGCGGCTATATCCGAAAAAGCAGATTCCGAACAACCAATATACATCGAGACGTCGAATAGGAAAATCAGGTATTCTTACTAACAAAGTACGATGAAGGGATGCTAAGCTTGGACTTAGGAAATCCGAACAAACAACCGAGCAAACGAACAACCTCTATAATAGCAATACTAGGTATCCGCAAATACTAGATAGAAGGGAAACTTACTATCTATACAACTCAACTTAACATATCATCCAATTAGGGTAAGAGAATAATTCTCTACCCATACCATCATCCTTATCATGAATACACATATAAAAAAAACATATTACACTACCACCTTACATTTAAACACAAATAAATGCAATCATGGTCACAAGTCTACGTGTGTGATGCCTTTATAATTATGTTGGCCACCATAATTATAAGTGCCTCCTTTCACACGTGTACTTACTTCCAAGATTACCCATATCAATCATAATTCACATATACCACATTGCACATCTTAAACCACTCAAACTTAACACATAAAAGATGCTCCATCAAATAACTACTTACTTATATCAAATTGAAATCGAAACGACATAAAGGAACGAAAGTCTCACAACGACTTCCAAAATACAAAATATCCAAAAGAAATAATCAATAACAACATGACGAGGTAAAGGACGGGATAAACTTATGCTGGGCCTCGCTTGGGTTTGACTTTGCCTCCGCAAGAATCACCCGACTCCGCGGGTCCAGCCCTATTACGCGCATCCGACAAACGATCAACTATCCTATCTCCTTCGGTTCCACAAGAGGCTCCTTATAACGCTTAAGTCCAGTTGGGAAAACGGTTCCCCAACGAGACTTCTTACGGGTGAGGGAAAAACATAGCTAAAATACTAAGAAAGTAATACATATTATATCAAATAATGGTAGACAAAATAACTAAATGAAAACTTAGCAAAATATAAAATATATAAGCTATGCAAAAATAGAGGGGAAGCATAGCAGTTATAGCATTAAACACTTAAGCCCTAAATGCATCTACATGAAGGACCCCTAGGTTATAGTCTAGGCTCAACCACCTACTTCTCTATAACCAAAGGCTCTGATACCAATCTATCACACCCCGCCAAGGCGGAAACGCGAGGCGTAAACAAGAATGGATATCATCACAACACATGGTGTCTATATAGAGAATACTAAAATGAAAACTAAAGTAAAGCAAAGACACAAAGTGTCATAACAATACCCAAAACCTAATGGTGTCTTTATTAATGAGAAAGAGGTCTCGTCAATAAATGACATGCAAAACATAATCCAAACAATTCATGCAAACGCATTTATTCAAACAGAAAGCATAAAGAAACTCCAAGCATCCTACGGTCTCTTCTAGCCACTTCGCTCTATCTTAGCACCATTAAGCTCACCTGAAAATGATGCTTAAAACGTCAACATAAAGTTGAGCGAGAATCATAGGTTTACGACATACAACAATATCCAAAATAAACTTTCAATTAGCTGCTATAATTACCAAAACAATTCATGACAACAATTAACAACAACGGGACAGAACGTGCCTACGATCCACAATCATTCCAACTACATATGTGCGCTACATGGCCTCATATTAGCTCACGCAGTCTTACCACCGTCACACCTCGTTTTGCATATTGGGATCCACAATACCAAACATATCATACACTAGGTAGGCGTACCCATCCGATCCCATATCACAACACTGAGTAGGCGTACTTATCCGATCCCATATCACAACACTGAGTAGGCGTACTCATCTGATCCAATACACATAACTATAGCAAGCTTAAAAACATTTTAACACGACAACAAGACAAGCATCATTCTCACCCCAAAATAACATGAGAAAAAGGGGCTATGAAACTCACCTTTGCTTAGCTTTACAAAAGATTCCATCAAAAACCTTCACAAACAACTAGCACAAATCTAAACAACAAAATAACTTGTGTTACACGCTACTAAGCCAAAAGCTTAATGCACATGTAACAATCATATGATGGATGTCTAAGGTGTTCTATTAACTCCATGGGTCACCCCGACACCATACCCAAATTTAACCACTTCATTAATAAGTTTTACTAGTTAGTCACAATTTGTTCAAAACTGCAGAATTTTAACGTAACTTAACATACTCAAAACCTCTACTTACTGACCTCCATAATTCATACCAAAAATCACCTATATTCATTTATGAGTATATTAACTACCTCATGATTCCCAAGAGCCATTTCCATGCACAAGTACTCCTAAGAAAATCAAACTTCAAAACAGTCTCAATTCGGATCTGTTTGCACACTAAAAATATTGGACCTAAAAACCATACTTAGACTCCAAATTAGAGGCTCTCCTTTGGGGGATTTCTAATAGACACATGGAACTAAACTACTGTAGAAGGGATAAGCTAAATTCAAATTTTAAGTGGGGGTTTTATACCTCGTAATCTGACCTAAATCTGACACGTATTTACTCCTTTGACAACTTTTCTTGCGACCAACATTTAAATGACCTCCCGACCTTAAAAACCTTCGAGGCTGGATGTTCTGGAAACTAGACTCTCTGAGCTACATCATAAACACCAGAAACTTGACAAAATCTATTACCATCATTGAGATATCAGTCAAACAACACAGCCCTAAATTTTGCCCTAATCTAAATCAAGTTCTAACGCGATCTAAACCCTAACGATTACACCAACTCGCATCTAATTGATTACTAAGAACCCTAATTAGATTATAAACTTTAATTTAAAGAATATTATGAAACCCTAGATCCACCATAACTCTTGTTACATGAATTAAATCAATAATTAAACTAATTAAGAAAACTAAACATACCTTAAAGCTTGTTTTCTTCACAAAATCAAAACCCTAATTTTTCTTCTTCTTTTCTTGAAGTATTCGGCCGACTAATGCAAGAGGAGGGGAGGAAAATTTCGTTCTTAGGGTATTATGGGTTAGTATATATAGGATACAAAATTCCCTAATTAGAGTCCTAGTTAAATTGGGCTTTGATTTTCTTTTTTTTCCTTATTTTCCCTAAAATTCGTATTTTACTATTCATGTATAAAAAAATATTTTTTTTATCTTTTATTAATTAATTAATTACCTTCAATACCTCAAGTTTTTATAAAAACCCAAGCTAATTTGGTAAACCATTTTGCTTATAAATTACTTTCTAAAAATAACTTTTTATTTCACCAACATACTTCCTATTTTTAGAAATTTCATTAAAACTCTTATATTTTACAAAACTCATTCCCTTCTCATAGGTCATATTTTCCACATTAATCCAACTTTCAAAACCTAATCTTATCTTAAATCACTAACACAAAAATACGTATACGTAATAATTACTTACACAATTAACACGAAACCGCTTAAATCACCAAAATTATTTCCTTGTCACTAAAAGTGAACGAAATGAACTTCACAAAATCCAACACCAATCCAATCCCAATGAGACGATCACGCTCAATGGATTGATTATCAAATCTCACATAACCCACATAAACACATATAAACACAAATAACACATAACCCATACATTGCAACAGATACATAAGTCAACACTAACGGTTTGACTAACCTGCTCAAGTCATGGTTGTCACAGTATCCCCTCCTTTAGGAAATCTCGTCCCCGAGATTTAACCAAAAGATTCAACTCTATCATTATCCAAACATTTTAATCGAGGATACTTTACTTTCAAGTAGTCCTCCTATACCCATGGTCAACTCCAAAGTACACTTTGAATCCAACTAACTTTCACAAATATCTTACTGCTAACACACTTTTGCCATGCCACAAAAATGTACCATTAAGCAATCATAACCGCAGCCAACAAACGAAAAGAAACATCCAACTACCTGAACCTCGCCCGTCATCGAGGAAACTCGTCAAAAACCTTAAGTTGCGTAACAACGTCATTTACAACCCGGTCTCGCAACTCATCAAACAAGAACTGTCTTGAAACCAAGTTATAAGTTGTTACAAAGCCCAATGTTTTTGAAGAATCGGCTCGACTTTGAGTTTATTCATAAAATAACTTTAACTAGAATCACACAAACACATCTAAGGGCATACTAAGGTCTACAAGAAACCTTACGTACCCAACTTCAACTAAAACTCCCAATGATCCCTTGCTCAACGAACAAGTGTGGATACTCAGTTTACCTGAAGTCCTAAAGACCTCGCTTCGAGCCCAAATGGACCTTAACTACCACCATTCTGCTACATTTTAACCTCTTAACTTCACGGTCACTATTCTCAACAGGTTCCTCAACAAAACGAAGAGTTTTGTCAACCTTGATCTCATCCAATGGCACATGCAGACTAGCATCCGCCAGACATTGTTTTTAGGTTTGACACATGAAACGTGTCATGTACTCCACTCAATTCCTCAGGCAATCTCAACCGATAAGCTACAGGACCGACTCTTTCAAGAATCTCAAATGGCCCTACATACCTCGGTGCTAACTTACCCTTTTTCCCAAAGCGAATTACACCTTTCCAAGGCGACACTTTTAGCATAACCCGATCTCCTACCTCAAACTCTAACAGTTTGCGCCTATTATCAGCACAACTCTTTTGACGCCTCGACGCCTTCTTACCCCTTCCCCCCCCCCGGTATCCGCTTTGACTTCTCTTTTTATCACACCACTTATATCAGTCGTCTCCTTGAACCAACTCAGGTCCAATCACAAACTACGTTCTCTAATTTCCAATCCTCAGAGAACAGGCGACCTACACTTCCTTCCATACAATGCTTCAAAGCGGGAGGGGGGGGGGGGGGGGGGGGGGGAACTTAGGGGGGGGGGGGGGGGAGCGATTGAATGCTCATATTTGATAACTACCACCAAAAATCGATAATACGCATGCCCTATGTTTAATAATCCTACCAACGTCTAAAACATAACGTTCACTTTGTTCCATCCGCTTGAGGATGCAAATCGGTCCCAAATCTATTCGCAGTCCTCTAAACACTTTCTGCATCGTCGGCCAAAACCACGAGTAAACATCACCATATAAATCTGAGTTGATCGTCACCAGAATTCTATTTCTTGCTATTATCTCAGAGAAATATAAATCCTTGCCAAATCACATCGTGAATATAGATGGTTTTAAGTGCTCTTGTAAGCTAGAAATGAGCTACATTGGTCAGTCTATCTCGACCATCAACCCAAATCACATCATACTCGCTACTATGACCTGGAAATTACTGATAACTACCATGGTGATTCTATCTCATTTTCACTCAAGTATCTCAGGCTGTTGCAGCAAGCCAAAAGTCTTTGACATCACAACTTTTACCTCTTAAACAAATCCAATAATTTCTAACATAGGTAATATAACCCTTTTCTACTCGAGCTACCAATACATTTATCCAAGGTTATAGTACGTCTATCCGCTCCCGAATGTACCAAGTACCTGAGCATGAGCCTCATCCAGTTAACTACCGTCTCTACTAACAGAACTCATATACCGATCCATAAAGTACAAACTCTCGTCCCCCGTTCATTCAATATGTCAATCTAACCCATGAAGCCCTTTCTGGCGTACGTTCCTTGCTTTGAACCCTCACTTTGGGCTGCCAATATCATTCCTCTTACTCCATACTGAATGGTCATAGCCATGCTCAAACAACACGCGTCTAGGTTTCACTCACTCGTTCCTATCTCCCTCGAAACGCTCAATCACCACATTTGCCTACCTGGATGGTAGCCGATTTTCATACTCATACTTACTATACAATTTAATCCTGAAAAAAAAAGTCCACCATCATCTGCCCGCTCTTTTCCATTTGTTGGTCCAGGTCACGCAAGCATTTCTAGCTGGCGTGTTCTCTACCTTGGACTCTCGCTTACAGTAGCCATATCTTTGCCCCTTAACACTTACTGGATAGTCCATGGACATTGCTCTTACTTACTCGTTTAGTTTTCACTCTCCATTTCTTCTCAATGCAATCAACCACTACATTCGATTATTCGAAAGCGTCACACAAAACGTTCTCAAAGTCTAGAAAGCCCTTCCGTTCTGCACCCATACTCATACTTCTATTCCTCTAAGTTAGGAAAGTAAGGGGTTCTTTTATCAATCTTAGAAAAGGTTTACGTGAAACTATGTAAGTATAACCTGCCAATCCTAAGAATATTCATATTTCGGATGGTGTCGTAGGTAACTTCCTAATTCTTCACTACCCCAACACTAGTAAACCTTAGCAAACAACTCTTCTCTTTCCTCAGTAATTCCAAAAATGGTTATCGTTTTAGATTGGTTCCCGGACGGGGGGGGATTGCTCTAACTTCAAATGAACTCCATGCTCCTCTTCTTAACAAACAACACTGGTGCTCCTCACAGAAAATGAGTAGGTCGTATGAAACCTTCGTCTTGCAACTCTTGAAGTTGTTCAGATAATTCTTGCATTTCCAAAGGTGCTAGACAATATGGAGACTTCGCGACTGGCGTCGCTCCAAGAACTAAGTCTACGTGGAACTCAACTGGCATTGCGTGGTTCATATATGACAAGGATCTTCCGAAACACGTCATAAATCTCGTAACGATGAAAATATCACTCAAATTTTGGTTTCATATACCTTAGTGTTCATTAAGTTTTTCACCACACTCCTTGAGTACGTCACCCATGAACCCGAAGTATCTCATCACCTTCCAACGGTATCCTAACCACCTTCTCATGACTATTATCACAACTTCTTTTGACGCCAGATAACCAGTACATTCCACAATGAACATCAAAAAAAAAAAAAAGCCCCCCCTTCCATGACTTCAACGGTAACAAGAACCCAAAGGGTGTACGAACAATCGAATAGGAAATAACAAAAAACGAGATATCAATCAAAGTGCTAGAATGCATATAGGAGTATTCCACATATGTAAATAGACGTGGATCAGATGACTAAGAATCCTTGAAAGAAAGGATACGAATATGCAACGAGCGAAAACGTAACGAAAGAATCAACAGACGTACCTGACAAATGAACCACATACTAAAAAATATCAATACGAAAGACGAAATTCCCTATACCATTAGCGACTTTACTCGAAAGACTAAATTAAATATGTTTTTTATAAAATCGATTTAAAATTAAAAAGTCACTTTTAAGTATAAAAATCATTTGAAATAATACATAAAATTGGTCTTAAATTTAATCTTTATAAAAATCAATTCAGTTGTCATAAAAAAATCTAGAAGCATTTATCTAATGGTGTATACGTAATTACCACTTATGAATCACTTTAACCCTGCTTTTATAATAAAATAAAATTTATTAAACCACTTTAAAAAATTTTCCATATCCTATTTTGTATAGACCATATTAAACAAATTCTTTTTAACAAAGATCATTTTAAAACACATTTTTACTCAAACATACAACAACAATACTTCCAAAGAAGTTTTTATAACTAGCCCTCAATTATGAAATATTTACTCAACAAATGACACATAAATACCAACAGGGATCGCAAAACACCAGTACAGACTCTAACACAATTCATTGTTTGAAAAAACGAAAGAAAATACCAGTGAACCATAAACTCACAATAAAATCACACGAACCTCGTACAAAGAAAACTCATGCAAGATACTTACGTACCCAAAAGAAAACGTAAGGACTTATCCAAAAAACGATCAACAGAGCAAACCCTAAAACATCGTACTAACACTCGCCACGGGTTACGAAAACTATGGGATAGCCAAATAAGGGAGTAATGATCCACACTAATGATGTTAGAACAATTAGTGCTTAAAAGAACCTTTGATACACCAATACGAGTAATCAAATGCCAACATGACAGAACTAACGAAACGTGGCTAAATATCCACAAAGCCAGATCCAACATCCAATATACAATCGAGACGTTGAATAGGAAAATCAGGTATTCTTACTAACAAAGTATGATGAAGGGATGCTAAGCTTGGACTTAGGAAATCCGAACAAACAACCGAGCAAACGAACAACCTCTATAATAGCAATACTAGGTATTCGCAAATACTAGATAGAAGAGAAACTTACTATCTAACAACTCAACTTAACATATCATCCAATTAGGGTAAGAGAATAATTCTCTACCCATGCCATCATCCTTATCATGAATACACATATAAAAAAACATATTACACTAGCACCTTACATTCAAACACAAATAAATGCAATCATGGTCACAAGTCTACGTATGTGATGCCTTTATAATTATGTTGGCCACCATAATTATAAGTGCCTCCTTTCACACGTGTACTTACTTCCAAGATTACCCATATCAATCATAATTCACATATAAGCACATATACTACATTGCACATCTTAAACCACTCAAACTTAACACATAAAAGATGCTCCATCAAATAACTACCTATACTAACAAATTGAAATCGAAACGACAATAAAGAAAACGAAAGTCTCGCATCGGCTTCCAAACATACAAAATATCCGAAAGGAAATAATCAATTAACAACAGACGCGGTAAGGACGGGATAGAAACTTATTCTGGGCCTCGCTTAGGTTGACTTTGCCTCCGTAAAGAATCACCGACTTCGCGAGTCCACGCTATTACGCGAATTTGACAAACGATCAACTATCTTATCTCCTTCGGTTCCACAAGAGGCTCCTTATAACGCTTAAGTCCAGTTGGGAAAAACATAGCTAAAATACTAAGAAAGTAATACATATTATATCAAATAATGGTAGACAAAATAACTAAATGAAAACTTAGCAAAATATAAAATATATAAGCTATGCAAAAATAGAGGGAAGTATAGCAGTTATAGCATTAAACACTTAAGCCCTAAATGCATCTACATGAAGGACCCCTAGGTTATAGTCTAGGCTCAACCACCCTACTTCTCTTTACCCAAAGGCCTATGAAACCAATCTGTCACAAAACCTCGCCAAGGCACAAACGCGAGGCTTTAAACAAGAATGGATATCATCACAACACATGGTGTCTATATAGAGAATACTAAAATGAAAACTAAAGTAAAGCAAAGACACAAAGTGTCATAACAATACCCAAAACCTAACGGTGTCTTTATTAATGAGAAAGAGGTCTCGTCAATAAATGACATGCAAAACATAATCCAAACAATTCCATAAGCATTACGCAATGTATCAACAGAAAGCATAAAGAAATTCTAAGCAATCCTAAACGTCCTACTAAGGTCTCTTCTAGCCACTTCGCTCTATCTTAGCACCATTAAGCTCACCTGAAAATGATGCTTAAAACGTCAACATAAAGTTGAGCGAGAATCATAGGTTTACGACATACAACAATATCCAAAATAAACTTTCAATTAGCTGCTGCAATTACCAAAATAATTCATGACAACAATTAACAACAACGGGACGGAACGTGCCCACGATCCACAATCATTCCAACTACATATGTGCGCTACATGGCCTCATATTAGCTCACGCAGTCTTACCACCGTCACACCTCGTTTTGCATATTGGGATCCACAATACCAAACATATCATACACTGGGTAGGCGTACCCATCCGATCCCATATCACAACACTGAGTAGGCGTACTCATCTGATCCCATATCACAACACTGAGTAGGCGTACTCATCCGATCCAATACACATAACTACAACAAGCTTAAAACATTTTAACATGACAACAAGACAAGCATCATTCTCACCCTAAAATAACATGAGAAAAAGGGGCTATGAAACTCACCTTTGCTTAGCTTTCCAAAAGATTCCAACAAAAAGCTTCACAAACAACTAGCACAAATCTAAACAACAAAATAACTCGTGTTACACGCTACTAAGCCAAAAGCTTAATGCACATGTAACAATCATATGATGGATGTCTAAGGTGTTCTATTAACCCCATGGGTCACCCCGACACCATACCCAACTTTAACCACTTCGTTAACAAGTTTATAGTTAGTCCATAATTGTTTCAAAAACTGCAGAATTATTAAACGTGACTTAACGTACTCAAAAACCTTACTTTACTGACCTCCAAATTCATACAAATAAATCACCTATGTACATTTATGAGTATATTAAACTACCTCATGAGTCCCAAGAGCCATTAACATTGCACAAGTACACCTAAGAAAATCAAACTTTAAAACACCCAATTCGGATCTGTTTTGCCACCCTAAAAACGTTTGACCTAAAACCTTACTTAGACTCAAATCAGAAGTTCATCCTTTGGAGATTTCTAATAGAACACACAGAACTAAACTAGTGTAAAAGGCTAAAGCTAAATTCGAATTTTAAGTGGGTTTTTATACCTCTGTAATCTGACCTAAATCATACCCTATTTACCGCTTGACAACTTTTCTTGCAACCAATGTTTGAATTGACTTCCCGACCTTAAAAACCTACGAGGCGGATGTCTGGAAACTAGACTCCTCGAGCTACACCATAGACACCGGAAAAACTGAACAAAAGTCTATTACCATAATTGAGATATCAGCCAAACACACACCCAAATTCCCGCCCAATCTAAATCAAAGTTTCTGACTCGATCTAAAAAACCTTAACGATTACACCAACTCGCATCTAATTGATTACTAAGAACCCTAATTAGATTATAAACTTTAATTTAAAGAATATTATGAAACCCTAGATCCACCATAACTCTTGTTACATGAATTAAATCAATAATTAAACTAATTAAGAAAACTAAACATACCTTAAAGCTTGTTTTCTTCACAAAATCAAAACCTAATTTTTCTTCTTCTTTTTTTTTTTTTTCTTGAAGTATTCGGCCGACAATGCCCAAGAGAGAGGGGAGGAAAATTTTGTTCATTATAAAAAGGGTATTATGGGTAGTATTTATAGATACAAAAATCCTATTAAGTCTAGTTAAATTGGGCTTTGATTTTCTTTTTCTTTTTTCCTTATTTTCCCTAAAATTCGTATTTTACTATTCATGTATAAAAAATATTTTTTTTATCTTTTATTAATTAATTAATTACCTTCAATACCTCAAGTTTTTATAAAAACCCAAGCTAATTTGGTAAACCATTTTGCTTATAAATTACTTTCTAAAAATAACTTTTTATTTCACCAACATACTTCCTATTTTTAGAAATTTCATTAAAACTCTTATATTTTACAAAACTCATTCCCTTCTCATAGGTCATATTTTCCACATTAATCCAACTTCCAAAACCTAATCTTATCTTAAATCACTAACACAAAAATACGTATACGTAATAATTACTTACACAATTAACACGAAACCGCTTAAATCACCAAAATTATTTCCTTGTCACTAAAAGTGAACGAAATGAACTTCACAAAATCCAACACCAATCCAATCATAATGAGACGATCACGCTCAATGGATTGATTATCAAATCTCACATAACCCACATAAACACATATAAACATGAATAAACACAAATAACACATAACCCATACATTGCAATAGATACATAAGTCAACACTAACGGTTTGACTAACCTGCTCAAGGCATGGTTGTCACACCTTTGGGGCTGAATGACTGGTTTGAAGTCATCCTCCATTAATATCTTGTGTGTGCAGAACGACAGGCTTATTCCTTTGATATCTGACATTTTCCAAACAATTGCCCCTTACGTTTCTCTAATACCTGCAAAAGTAACATTTTCTCCTTTTTGAACAACTCAGATGGGATAATTATAGGAAATGATTTATCACCATGCAAGTATGTGTATTCTAAGTGGTGAGGCAAATTTTTCAACTTAAGTTTTTTTTTCATCAATCTCGTTAGCACTAGCTGAATAAAGGTGTTCACTTTCGACTCTATCAGGTCTCGTTGTTTCCTGTGCAACTGAGTACGGCGTATCAAAAGAATTTATACGCGACTTATTTCCTAAAGAGTCACAGCTTTTTACGTCTGATTGATTAATTTATTTCTCCAGCCCTTTAAGCAAAAATGAATTAGACTTATCATTTGCTAGTAATTCCTAAGTTTCCATGTTGATCATGTCATCTAAGTCATCAATTCCATATCATTCATCATCTTCATTGGGAGGTCTCTTAATTGATTGATCTATGTCGAAGATTACTTCATCATCCCTTACCCTTAGTGTTATTTTTTTTATTAAATACGTCTATCATAGCTCGAGAAGTTGCCAAAAATGGTCTCCCTAAAATTATAGGGACCCTAGAGTCTTCGGGCATATCCAAGATGACAAAATCAATGGGAAGGACGAACTCATCAACTTTTATAAGCACATTTTCAATTATTCCCCTTGGTACTGGATCGACCTCTCTACAAGTTCTAAGCTCATTCTAGTAGGCTTGGGTTCTCTTAGACCTAATTTTCATACATCGTATACGGCATCAAACTTATGCTAGCTCCTAGGTCTGCTAACGCAGTATTAATATGCAATTCCCCAATGTCATAGGGAATAATAAAACTCCCTGTGTCTTTTTTCCTTTGATGGTAGCTTGTTCAGTAATACGGCTGAGCACCTTTCGTTTATAGTAATGGTACAAGCTTCCTCAAGTCTGGCTTTATTCGCTAGCAAACCTTTCAGAAATTTGGCGTACTTTGGCATTTGAGCAAGGGCTTCGATGAAGGGCAAATTGATGTTCAATTGCTTTAGATTTTCTAAGAACCTTTTTTGCTGAGATTCTTATTTTTCTTTTCTTAACCTTCGGGGGAAAGAAATCAATGGTGTTTGTACCTTAATTGATGGTTGAACAACTGGTTCGTTGGTTTTCTGATGTTGATTCTTGACAAGGACTTCCTTCGGTTCAACTAGCTTGTCGTGATTTACCACTAGAGGTTCTTCAGTATGCATGTTGGTGTTGTCATTTTGAATATCTTGCCTTGTTGTTTTTCCACCTCTAGTAGTTACTCCTTTAACTTCATAATTTGATATCGGAGCATCATCAATCACCCTTAACAATTCGTGTACCTCAAACATGAGATTACTTAGTGAGTTGTTCCTTTCTTTATTAAAAGAGCTCGTTGGTTGTTCTGAATTCATTGATGAATGCTCTCATCTCCTCATGTTCCCGTTTTCATTCAACAATAAACTTGTATAACATTTCTTCCATCATTAATTTTCTTTCAGGATAGGTAAAGTGATATGGACAAAGTCTGAATGATGTTTCTGAAAAGAAAGACATGATTTAAAGTAAAGTTATACTAGAAAAATAAACTTGCAAAGATACTAGGAACTATAGTCAATATGTTGTATACAGTTGATTGGATACGTCGTATTGCTAAGCAGAATGAATACGCTATATTGGCTAAGAAAATTAGATACGCCGTACCAATTGAACTGAATACGCCCTATCAGGTTGTTGACTAGAACATTGAATAGAAAACAATTAAAACAAACACACAAATAAAACAAACAAACAATTAAAAGCAAATATACACAATTTTACAGAATTTTACACTAATCTAAATTACACTAATTAATCTAAATTACACTAATCCTAGGGGTTAAGTTAATCTAATGTTAAAAACTAAAATATTAAATAAAATTCAAGATAAAAATTTCACTCTTCGGCAACGGCGCTAAAAACTTGATTGTGTTGTCGTGTAGGGTTTATTTTAGAGTATTCAAGTTTTAAATTTATATTTTGCCGACTTTACTGATAACGCCTTAATTATACATGTTTTCGGTGGCATTATTTATATATATTTGATCATTTATCGTGAACTTTCGGTACTTAATCAAGTATATTTGCTATTATATATTCTAGGTACGTGTCATGGAAGAAAACGGAAGAATACACGAGATTAGAAGCTTAAACGAAGAAATAACTGAAGATAAGGATCTCCCGACACATGTTCACTGTTTTGGTCATAACTCGGTCATACGAACTCCATTTTAGTTGTTTCAAGCGGCCACGCGAAGAGAATTTAATTATCCACAACCTTCAATGAGGCCAAGTGCTAAAAGTGCCCAAAGTGCGGCAGTTTTACCCAAAGTGCGGCGTACTTTTGAGTCTATGTAAAAATTAAAGGCAATTAAATGAAGATAGCATTAACTCCCGATGTGTAGCGTACAAATAAGTTTACGCGGTGCACTTTAGCCCTCGAACAGCCTATAAATACCCTCCTTGGATCCCTCATTTCACACACGCTCACACAAATCATTCTAGTTCATTTAGAACACTTAAAATATGGATTTTTGTGATCTTGGCTTGACAAACCAAGGATCCAAACACCCCTTCAAACCACCATCACCGCCATTGACTACTACCACTCTCCACCATAAATTTCTAGATTTTGATCCATCAAGGAAGCATAATTAAAGTGTTATTCCGAATCTATAAGCGATTGTGACATAATTGTTTATAGTTTCCGGGTTTACTTTGAATATAATAAAGTTTTCATTAGGAAAACTTGTGAAATCATCAAACATTTGCTCTTGAAGTTGGTATAAATCTTGTTTATCCTTTGAATATGATCTTTAGTGAATTCATGATGAATGTTATGTGTTTTATTACTTCTTTGATCATGGAGTAGTCATCTTGTGTTTGTTTGGGCAATATGTGAACTTAGATATGGAGCATTTGAATATGTGTTTATTGAATTGGTAAAACATATTTTATACAAGAATATAGGCCAAAAGGGTTCTTTTATATATGTGTTTAATCATTCCACTTAATATATTGGTTATAATAAATTATAAAGGCCAAAAGGATTTGTTGTTATTAATCGATATAATCACTCGTTATATTTAAAGGCTAAAAGGATTTGTAACTTATGAATATTTATTCTCTAAACTTGTAAACATTATCCTAAACACTTCATTGTCTTAGTGATCATTGCCTAAACAAACATATTTTAATCATTTGCTTGAATCATCCTTTTATCCGATATATGCACGATTTGGTTAATTTGATCTGTGACAATCTTATTAACCTTAGCACCTTAATTACAAACTATGAAAACTTAAATTCCCGTGGAACGACCTGGACTTACCTAAATTATACTATACACGAATTTGGTATACTTGCCCGAGTGTTGTGTTTTTAGTAAAAATTAGTATTTTTAGTTATTATAAATCAAGCACACTGAAAACCCATTTTTAGGTTTTCTATTTATAGGGTCTGGAATTTGGTCGATACGGTGTATTGAGTGATATGGATATGGCGTATCGAGGGTTTCTTGGAGTAGGGACCACGTTTAATATCTTCTAGATTATTTTATTACTTTATATTGAATCCGGCGTATTGAGTTCTCTTGGATACGGCGTATTGGTCTTTGAATCTTCATGGTTTTTTGTGAAGTGTAGGCATAGATATGCCGTATCTTCCTTGATGGATACGACGTGAGAGTTAGTAATCTTCATATTTCTTCGTTTAAGCTCCAGAATGCGCGCCTTTTTGCTAATCTTCACCAAGTACACCATAATTACTGCAATTCTCAAATAAAAATGATTAAGTAACAATTCTTGCAAAAATAATACAAAATGGGTTATTTACATAGGATAAATGATGCTATAAAAGTGACGTTATTTGATGTCATCAGGTTGGATGCACAGTTTGAAAGAAGGGATGACGGCGGTTTGTATTTCATGAATCAGATTTGGATTTCTTCATTTGGTGATGTAAGAACTTTAATTATAGATGAGGCACACACTACAAAGTATTCGGTACACCCTGGTACAGATAAGATGCATTACGATTTTAGGGATTTATATTGGTGGCCGGGAATGAAGAAGGACATTGCAATATACGTCGGCAAGTGCTTGACATGTTCAAAGGTTAAAGCCGAACATCAAAGACCCTCAGGACTACTTCAGCAACCAGAAATCCCTGAGTGGAAGTGGAAAAAGATAACCATGGATCTGGTCATGAAACTTCTAAAAAGCAGAGGCGGTTATGATACGATTTAGGTCATTATGGATATGTTGACCAAGTCTGCTCACTTTTTACTGATTCGTAAGGATTACAAAATGGAGAAGCTGGCAAGGATTTACATCAATGAAATTGTAGCAAGGCACGGTATGCCAATATCTATTATATCAGATCACGATAGCCGATCCACATCACACTTCTGGCAGACACTTCAGAAGGCATTAGGAACGCCACTGGATATGAGTACGGCTTACCATCCTTAAACCGATGGTCAAAGTGAACGTACTATTTAGACTTTGGAAGACATGCTTAGAGCTTGCATCATAGATTTTGGAGGCAGTTAGGATACTCATCTTCCTTTAGTTGAGTTTTCTTACAACAATAGTTACCATGCAAGCATTAAATGTGCACCGTTTGAAGTGCTATATGGGCAAAAATGTAGATCACTCATGATGTAGGAAGGAGTTGGGGAGAGTTGTTAAATTAGACCAGAAATTGTTCAAGAGACCACTTAGAATATAACGCATATCAAGAAAAGGCTTAAGACAGCTAGAGACAGCCAGAAAAGCTATGTTGATAAGTGATGTAAACCCCTTGAGTTCAATGTTGGCGATCATGTGTTACTTAGAGTATCGCCATGGAAGGGTGTTGTACGTTTCGGCATGAAAAGGAAGCTGGCACCAAGATATGTGGGGCCGTTTGAAATTATTGAACAAATTGGTCCAGTAGCTTATCGCTTGAGACTACCCCAAGAGTTGAACAGCATTTATGACACGTTCCATATGTAAAACTTTAAGAAGTGCTTAGCAGATGTAAACCTACAAGTGCCTTTGGAGGAGATCAAGATAGATGAAAAATTCCACTTCTTAGAAGAACCCGTTGATATCATGGATCGTAAGGTGAAGAAGCTGAAGCAAAGAAGGATTCAACTCGTCAAAGTACGTTTGAATTCAAAGCGTGGAGCAGAATTTACTTGGGAGCGAGAAGATCACTTCAAAAGCAGGTACTCTCATCTTTTTGCAACCACCTCGCCAGCTGATGTCACCCGCTGAACTCTGGGGACCAGAGTTCCCTAACAAGGGTTGATTGTAATACTGCGTACAAAAACAACAACAACAACGATACCCAATCTTGCCTAGGAAGGGTAATACTGTAATACTTCATAAATTTAGGAAAGTAATTAATTCATATTATTAACTATTTTTTTACTTATGAGTAAAATTTTACTTTTTACTATTTACCTGATTAGTAATTTTGCGTCCCCAGTTAAGCTTGAGCCGTCTTTAGGTTTATTATTCGTCTATGTGCCCTTCGTAATTTATTATTTTAGAAAAGTATCCCATTGATGTGTCGTTGTGTGGTGTTTATTTATGATAGTTCAAGTTTTAAATTTATATTTTGCCGACTCAACCAAAAACAACACTTTAACGGGCAGTGTACCCGATCGGTGGTAGATTCGTGGTAAGTAGGGAGTTGAACACTTGAAATGAGGTTAAGTCACTCAATTTATTTATATTTTGGTTTACCTAATCTATGTTAATTCTAATCTAAGTCAAACATATGTTAATCCTATGTTAGTTCTAATCCTAATTCTAACAGGTAAAAGGAGGGGTTTTGGTTTGAGAGACTGGCACGGGGTTATGTTACACCTCGTAAATTTCAGGTCAATATTTTAGCCTTTTCTGATCATTATTTTTTACTTTTATACGTTACGTTTGAGTCTAGCAATTTTTCTAGAAAGTTGTCCCGCGTAAAACTGAAAATCGTTATTGGACGCATTTAGGCTTCGGACTTGGATTAGTCTACGTGTTATATGTATTATTTTATCATTTTAAAGTGTTACGTAGTTTACGTATACTTTCGTTTGCGATTTTTACGTTTTCGCACATAATTTACGTTTTTTGCATTTTTGATCAAACAGAACCTCGAAAACCCGTCATCTTTTCACGTAAACCCTAGTTATCGTATATCTCGGGTTTAGAACTCCAAAATTTCATGGATATCCCCCTTTTACTCTAAAAATTCGAATCATACATCTAAATAAAAGGAGGAGATCAAGATTTAAATAAAACACTCTCACATGTATGTGTAAGACTTAGATAGTGACCCCGTCATAAGTCACCAACCATGTTTTGTTGGCTTATGCATGAGTCTTACACTCTTTGACTAGTATTGACCAAACAACTAACCAAAAACCATGTGTAGTATTCTAACTCAAGCCACGGTTCAAGTATATCCTCATTGCTAGCTCAAAAATTGGTGCACCCTTCCCCTCTTGATCCTAGCCCACGTACCACATCAACTAAACCAAGGGAAGATATTTTCTTTTCTTCTTATTTGTTTGACTAGTCAATACAAGTATCACCAAACCCTAAAGAATCCCCTATATAAACATCACATACTTCTCCTTTAGGGTTTCATCTCATTTCCAACAACATAAACTTCACAATACCCTCCTCCTTGCTCTCTTGAGGTCACGGCTCCATACCCACCACCTAGGGTTTCTAGTTCTTCCATCTTTCTTCAAGATCTTGTGTTCAAGGTTGGTTATTAAAAGGTTCTAAGGTGTTTCCAAGGTTCATTCCATTGATTTTCAAGATTTATCAAGAATCAAAGAATTAAGGTTTCAAATAAATTTGGGAAGATCTTGGTGTATGTTGTAGATCTAGTGTTCAATCTTATTTCTTCATCATTTGTAAGCTCTTTCTTGAACCTCCTTTTGATTTCTCTATTTCATTATGCTCTTGGTTTAAATCCTATTGTGTTTGTATTAATTTTTCAGAAAGAAAAGAAATGGGTATGTGAAATAATGAAGTTTTATGCTTTCTTTTATAATAATCTTTGATATTGGAAAGGATTAGTAAACATGTGAGTTGCAACAAAGAGGATGATAGAACTAGAATAGATTCAAGTGTAGTTTTGTTGGTTGGTTTAATAGTGAACGGGATTAGGTTAGTATAGGCACTATTGTGAAGTTTGGATGGATTTATAGAGGCGTTTGCAAAATATAAGGTTGTTGATCCGATTTTGTTTTGAGGTTTTGGGAGATTTAAAAATGTCTTCATTAGTCAAGAAGGTAGTTTTTGGATAGCTCGTTTCGTATAGATAGTTTTTCATATATCGAACACTAAAATCGGACTTAAACCGACCGAGTTATGCTCAAATGAAACTTGAAACATTTTTTGGCAAAACGATTTTTAATACGATCAGATCAGGAACGAAAATGACCATTTTGACCCCTTTAGAGTCCGTTTCGGCAAAAGTGTAAAACACAATCATGGCCTAAAATGACGTTTCCTTTCCAAAGTCGCGAAAGTTGTGTTAAAAATGCTTTATGAGTGAGATAGACTTAGTTTTCGCCAAGTTATTTTCGGACATTATAATTTTATATATTGAAACATTTTCAAGCGGGTTAGGTCCGTTTAGGTTTCAAAAGCCTTAGAAAATATTAATGTAGTGATTTGATTTTATTACAAAGGGTTAAGGGTTTTTCTAAGAATGATAAAGCGATATCGTTGAACGTTACTAAAAATAGTAAGTTAGTGCAAATTAGCGAGATAGAGATGTAATGCAAGCGTTAAGGGTTTCGTTAGTGCATTTGTGGAAATATGGATACTACGATTATAGGGGACGGTATTAACATCCCAAAACTTAGAACTTTCCAAAAATAGAAAGTTTCCTAAAATAGTAACTTTCCGAAAATGGCAATTTTTCGTAAGAATGTCATAACGTTTATATAAACCTAATGAGTTTGTAAAGATACGTTTTTGTTTAATAAACTAAAGCACAAACACATATGGATGTCTAGTTCTTTTATAAACGTTTTATGCAACGTTTTGTTATTATTTCTCATTCTAAGGCGCATCTTATAATTAGGTCGTGGTTAGAGTTGTTCGGTTACTTTGTTCTCCTCGTTGATTTACTATCTCATCGTTTGCTTAAGGTGAGTTTATAGCCTCACCTTTTACTTGTTTTACATATTCTTTATAACTTTTTGGGGTGAGAAACATGCTCGTTTATAAACTCGTTTACATGATTGATTTCACACTTGTTTTTACCTATGAATACAAGTACTTAAAGCCTTTACGAATACGTTGGTTGCTTTTACTAAGGATACAAATACTTTAAACACTTTACGAATACATTGGTTGCTTTTACTATGGATACAAATACTATAAACTTTTTACGAATACGTTGGTTGCTTTTACTATGAATGCAAGTACCTTAATCTTTTACATATTACCTAAGTTTCCCTATTGCCATGTAGTACACACTATCATGAACCATTAATTACTTCGTGTAAGCACGAATGTTATGAATAGATCTATTGGGATTGACACCCCTACTCGGAATTCTGGATGAGTACATTGGCCAGTGGGTGCATTTCATTTGAGGTAGTACTTGGGTGTTTAGGCAAAACATCGATTTGATACGAATCTAAAAGAATAGGATTTATACAACTTGCTAAGGATTTTGTGTCATGAGCTTAGGGTAATATCATAAACATTTTTGTGTGATATTGTATATGTTACAATAGTCACACACACACTCGAAAACATTAAGATACACACTACTTTTATTAAACGATGTTACCAAATACTTTTCATAATACTATGAGTGAAGTAGTATTCACTAAACGTTTTTTATTCTCGCAAATGCTTTACTTAAACCTATGAATTCACCAACTTTATGTTGACGTTTTAAGCATGTTTTTTAGGTGCTTAGCTTCGGACTTCTCTGATGTGCTATGTGGAGTCTACGTGCAATATGATATCATCTTTCAAGACTTTATTATCATTCATACTCATTGTCTTTTGAAAACTTAATGATGCTTCCGTAACATTTTAAATTTCATTTCAAATCTTGTAGGACTTATCCATTTTTTAATAAATACAACGAGTTATGATTTTCAAATTGTCCATTAGTGGTCGATCCCTTGATCTTGTGTGATGTATATTATGACGCCACGCCCTCGAACACTCATTCCGTCCTGGCCCCGTTTAGGGGTGTGACAGATTGGTATTCAGAGCCAAGGTTATAGAAAACCAGGTTGCATTTTAGGTCTGGTCTATAACCAGTATGTGATCCTTATGTGATTTTATCCTTGCCTGTATGTGCCCTATCTTTACCTATACTTGATTATTTTCTCGCCTTTACTATTATTTGTCTTAAATATTATTTGGTTTTAAATAATATTTATTATGCCTTAAATTTATTTTGTCATGGGTTCTATATTTATTTCGCCATGAGCATTATTTCTACCTTAAGTTATTTCCCCTTACATCTACATTTTCCTTGCGGCTATCTTTTCTTTACGTTTATTTTGTCCTACGTAGATTTTCCCGTTGGTTTTATATAAAAGTTATTTATATAAATAATAGAACTTTCCCCTAAGATATTATGGGTTGCACAATGGTTTCCTTTATTTCTAAGACATTGTGGGTTGCACAATGGTCTCGTTTATTTCTAAGACGTTGTGGAATGGTCTCGCTTATTCCTAAGACATTGTGATTTGCACAATGGTCTCTAAACCTTCTCAAGACATTATTAGAGATACAATGGTCTCTAAAACTTCTCATGATTTTTCTCATAATACTAGTTTTGACAATATTAAAACTCGACATAGTTGTCAATTCCATTTGTTAATATATTGTTCAAACTCTGAGTTTGAACACTCACCTCGAACTTTTGAAACGCATACTTCATCACAAAACTCACCACATAGAAACATGCCGGCTAATTGGAACGCGACTAGTAACTCGTCACCTCGTAATGTGCCATCTTGGAACACCAATTTTTGGAATACGAGTCATTAACGTCTCATTCCTTTCTCTTTACTTCTTGTGATTTTGAAAAATTGTATCGTCAAGAAGACAACTTCTAAGTTTGGCAGATATCGATGACTCATAACCCAACGTATTGCTGACATGCTCTTTCGCCAAGAGCGGAACAAGATCCAAGACGCTGAGAACGAATCACGCATAAAGACCCTTGCGACAGACCATGCTAATGAAGGTCACGCCTTCCGACCAGAACGTCATTGGGTACGACTCAACCAACAGCCCCGTACTTCGAAGAGAGAATCTTGACCACCGTAGCTAGTGATGACTTTTATTTAAAACGTTTATTTGAAAACTCTTGATGTATTGTCCGCTTCATGGTTTAGATATTTCCACTTTCTCTAATAATTAATTATTTGTACAATTAATTTCACATATCCCATTTTAACATCCTTGATATACCATTTTATTAATATGTGCTTGTTTTAGCCATTTGATATTAATTCTCTTTAATAATTAATTGTTTGTACAATTAATTCACCTATCTCATTTAGCATCCCTCATATATTGTTTCTTCGAGGATATACCTCTTTCAACTATTCGTATTTGGTATCTCGTTTGCATCGATTAGTCGTACAGATGGCTCTCTATAGCCTTCTAGTTCATGATCTATTAGAACAAATAAATCTCTACATTCATTTTGTTGATTGAATAATCCTTTACGTTCATTTCCTTTGACCGTTACAACATTGTACGGATATTCTTGATATTTTATGATCTATAGTTTTGTTATTTTTGTTACTTAAAGTCATTTATAAAGCTTATAAATGTGATTGTTATTATTTTATCTTTGCGGAATTTGGTTCATATTGATTTAGATTCTCCTTTTCATGAAATTTGGTCTAGTAATTCATTCGTTTGCATTGATCAATGATCATTACTTCTTTTTCATAAATGCATGCATCTCTCATTCTAGCATTCTTTGTTCATACATCATTGTACCCTAATAATAAATCGGTATACTCGATATAACCTTTTTACATTAACAACTACTCCCTTTGGAGATTTGTACTTCTTTGATTCCTTCGTTCACATTTATTATTTCATTCTTCGATCTTGATGGGTAAAACTACTTGATATGTACTTCTTTGATCATTCGTATAACTCATTAGTTCTCATTTTCATACGCTTTCTTATTTATATCCTTTCTTTAAGGATTCTCATAACATTTAATCTGTACCTACATTCACATTGCAGACATTTTATATTTTGCCTTTCATTTTATTTGGTTTTTGTTTGCTATCCTATTTGATTATTTTGTCAAACTCCTCGAACACGTTTTGACACATAATCTACGCTAAAGTATTAGAGACACCACCTATGCAGTACAAGGTGCATTGTGTTTATCGACCACGAGAGTGAGAAGACTATACCGACTATGGAGGATACCCTACGACAACAGTTACCGCACCGGCAATAAGGCCGCACCGTTCGAGACACTCTACGACCAAGAGTGTCAATCACCCGTCTGCTGGAACAAGGTTGGGGTGGTCGAGTCACTAGCCCCGACACTTAACCGTGAAACGACTAAGAAGATCATTTGGTTACGCAACAAAATTCATGCTGCTCATAATCGCCGACAAAGTGACACGTATGTGAAGATACGTTTCGACAAACAGGGAAAGCTGAATCCGCATTATATTGGACCCTTCAAAATTCATGCTGGAGTGAGAACCGTTGCCTATTGACTCAAACTCCCAGATCAACTAAGCCGAGTCCATAGTACTTTTCACGTCTCGAACCTGAAGAAGTGTTTGCCTGGCGAAACACTTGGTATCCCGTTAGATGAAATCCAAATCGATGACAAGCTTCATTTCGTCGAAGAACCCGTTGGAATTATGGACCGTGAGGTCAAGCATTTGAAACAAAGCCGCATTCATTACGTCAAGGTACGATGGAATTCAAGAAGAGGTCCCAAACTTACTTGGGAACGTGAAGATCGATTTTAGAAGAAATATCCGCATCTAATTGCTAATTTTGCACCATCGTCAAATACCACAACTTGAGCTTTGAGGACAAAACTCTTTTTACGCGGTAAGGATGTCACACCCCGTAAATTTCAGGTCATTGTTTTAAATTTTCGATCATTACTTTTGACTTTTATACGTTACGTTTAAATCTGGTAATTTTTCGAGAAGTTGTCCCGCGTAAAAACTGAAAATCATTACCGAAAGCGTTCCGATGTCGGACCGAGATTAGTCTACGTGTATTATACCTAATAAAGTCATTCTATGTCATTTCGTGGGTTACGAATATTTATGTTGGCAATTTTTATATTTTTCGCGTACAATTTACATTTTCGCGTTTTAGGTCAATCGGAACCCCGTAAATTACCATTTTTGCATGTAAACTAATATTATCACCCTCTACACTTATTAATGTCAAAATTTTGAATTTCCTCCTCCTACTAACCTCAAAATTTCATTCATATTCAAAAAAAAGGAGGAATATACTTTAAATTTCAAAAATACACATGTATGTGTAAGATGTATAAAAAGACTTAAGCATGTGTCACTTTCACTCATTCTTTTCTTATGCAAGACCAAACCATGTGAAATGTAAGAACTCTTACACTTTTATTCCATGTAAACCATTTTTATCATCTAGTAAATGAACCATGGCTTGATATTTGTATCACATTTCCAAAATTTTAACCCATGACCTCCTCTTTTGCTCTTGGTGAACCGAACACACACACACACACTATAAGTGTGTGTTAGTCTTTGACTTGGTCAAGACATATGCACCCAAAACCCTACACTTGTTCTATAAATACTGAGTAACCTCACATTTTAGGGTTCACTTTCATTTCTTCAAGCCACCACAAACATTTTTTCTTTCCTTCCTTCTCGTTCTTACCCCACGACTCAAACACCCTTAATAGGGTTTGAGTTTCCTTTTATTCTCTTCAATATTCAAACATACTAGGTTCATTGCTAAGGTTATTTAAGGTCTTTGCAAGTGTTGGTTCTTTGATTTCAAGGGTTTGTTCAAGATTTATAGTTAGGGTTTCAAATAAATTTTGGGGGTTTTGCAAGATCTTGGTGTATGTTGTAGATCTAGTGTTCAATCTTATGTCTTCATCATTTGTAAGCTCTTTCTTGAACCTCCTTTTGATTTCTTTATTTTGTATGCTCTTGGTTTAAATCCTATTGTGTTTGTGTTAACTTTTCAAAAAGAAACAAGATGAGATATGAAACAATGAAATTTTATGCCTTCTTTTATTATAAATTTTGATTAAGGAAAGGATGAGTGGATTTGTGTGTTGCAACAATAATGATGAAGGGATTAGGATAGATTTAAAAGAGGTTTTGATGTTGGATTAGTAGTGAATGAGGATTAGGTTTGTATAAGCACTATTGTGAAGTTTGGATGGATTTATGGAGGCGTTTGTGAAATAAAAGGTTGCTGATCCGATTTTGTTTTGAGATTTTGGGAGACTTAAAAATGTTTTTATTAGTCAAAAAGGTAGTTTTTGGATAGCTCGTTTCGTATAGATAGTTTTTCATATATCGAACACTAAATTCGGACTTAAAACGACCGAGTTACGCTCAAATGAAACTTGAAACATTTTCGGCAAAACGATTTTTAATACGATCAGATCATGAACGAAAATGACCATTTTGACCCCTTTTGAGTCTGTTTCGGCAAAAGTGTAAAACACAAACATGGCCTAAAATGACGTTTCCCTTCCAAATTTGCGAACGTTGTATTAAAAATGCTTTACGCATGAGTTTGACCTAGTTTTCGTCAAGTTATTTTCGAACACATAATTTTATATATGAAGACATTTTCATGCGGGTTAGGTCCATTTAGGTTTTGAAAACCTTAGAAACTATTAATGTAGTGTTTTGGTATTATTATGAAGGGTTAGGAATTTTCTAAAAATGATAAAACGATATCGTTGAACGTTACTAAAAATAGTAAGTTAGTGCGAACTAGCGAGATAGAAATGAAATGTAAGCGTTAAGAGTTTCGTTAGTACGTTTATGGAAATATGGATACTACGATTATAGGGGACGATATTAACATCCCGAAACTTAGAACTTTCCGAAAATAGAAAGTTTCCTAAAATAGTAACTTTTCGAAAACAGTAATTTATCGTAAGAGCGGCGTAACGTAATGAAGAACTTTATACTTTCGTAAAGACAGGTTTTTGTTAAATAAACAAAAGCACAAACACATATGGATGTCTAGTTCTTTTATAGACGTTTTATGCAACGTTTCGTTATTATTTCTCGTTCTAAAGCGCGTGTTATAATTAGGTCGTGGTTAGAGTCGTTCAGTTACTTTACCTTATAACTTTTGGGGTTAGAACATGCTCGTTTACAAACTTGTTTACTCAAATGATTTCAAACTTTTATAAATGTTTGTTTGCAAACTCGGTTACATGATTGATATCACACTTTGTTTTACTTATGGATGCAATTACTTAAAGCCTTTCTTTTGGAAATACGTTGGTTACTTTTACTTTGGACACAAATACTTTACGTGAGAATTTCCCTGTTTACGTGTTGCCTAAGTAAATGTTGAAACTTGTATGCCCGAGTTATCATGAACCATTAGTTACTTATGATCGGTTAGATTGGTAAGTGAGCGCGAGTGTTGTAAATAGATCTATTGGGACTAATCACCCCCGTCCGTGTAAGTAGCTCTTACAAGATCAACGGACGTATACCAATGTTGAGTGCTACGGTGAAGCGCCATGTTGGCACCCGTCAGGGCAAGTTATTTAAGCATTATGCATGCTTCCATTACATTTAGCCTCGGTGTCATGAGCTTAGTGCAACGTAAATACCTTTTAGGTGAGGTTGTATCGGTTATAACTGTCACATACGTTTTATAACTTGTGGTCCACACTTCTTTCATTGAACGTTTTAAATTGCTAAATACTTTTCATAATACTGTGAGTGAAGCAGTATTCACTAAACATTTTTTATTCTCGCAAATGCTTTACTTAAACCTATGAATTCACCTACTTTATGTTGACCGTTTTAAGCATGTTTTTCAGGTGCTTAGCTTTGGACTTCTGTGATGTGCTATGTGGAGTCTACGTGCAGTATGATATCATCTTTCAAGACTTTATTATCATTCATACTCGTTGTCTTTGGAAAACTTAATTATGCTTCCGCAACGTTTTAAATTTCATTTCAAATCTGTAATACTTATCCATTTTTAATAAATACAATGAGTTATGATTTTCAAAACGTCCATTAGTGGTTGTTCCCTTGATCTTGTGTGATGTATGCGATGACGTCACGCCCCCGGACACGCATTCCGTTCAGGCCTCGTTTGGGGGTGTGACAGTGCCCGATACCCTTTTCTAGCCTATTACAACATGTATTAAGAAATGACCAAGACTTCTTTGTAGAATGACCAAAACTTCTATTGTTGACTCAATATTTGAGGCTAACAAACTACGAGTTAACATGAATCATGAAACCTGAACTTGCATTAGCATAACATAAATAGCACCACATAGGTAAACAACTTGTTAATGACAACATAAACATGAGAAACAGGTA
>BQNB010035149.1:0-44345 GCA_026074375.1 Tanacetum coccineum | reverse complement strand
GATAATGAAAATGATGACAATGATGATGATGATGATGGACAAGATCATGAAGGTCCAGATGATGATAATGAGTAGACCGATTCAGACAACGATGGTGATGACTTTGTTCATCCCAATTTTTCTACTCATGATGAAGAAGATAATGAAAAATAGGGTTCAGACACCTTCTCATTATGAATCCACTGATGATGAAGAAAGTGATGAAGGCACTCATGGTGTGAATGTTGTGGGAGAAGAACTGGATGAAGAAGAGACAAAGAAAGAGGATGAAGCGAATGAATTATACAGGGATGTGAACGTCAATCTAGAGGGAAGAGATACTAAAATGACACATGCTCCACGCACTATCATTCAACCCACTCAAGAAATAGAAGACACTCATGTGATAATAACCATGGTCAATCCTGAAGGTCAACAACAGAATTCTTTTGTGTCTTCTGGCTTCGTTTCTAGCATGTTCAACCCTAGTCCAGATACAGGTATTGACTCTATATTTAATCTTAACACCGAGTCAACTTCTCTGGTAGATGTTCTGGTTACTACTATTGCTAAGACACCTCTTTTATTTGCAACAACACTTCCTTCACCAACCATTCCTCTTATTACACATCTGCAACAAACATCAAGTCCCACACTAACAACTGTTCTAAGTTCCTCCCTACAAGATCTTCCTAACTTTGGTTCCTTATTCGGGTTTGACCATAAATTAAAAACTTTGGAAACCGACTTCTCGGAATTCAAGCAAACGAACCAATTTGTTGCAGTAGTTTCTTCACTTCCAGGCATTGTTGACGCGTACCTTGCCAACAAGATGCATAAAGCCATCAAAACTGCTGTTTAGTTACAGTTTGACAGACTCAGAGATGAAGCTCAAGCTGAAAATGCAGACTTCATCAATAAACTTGATGATAACATTAAGAAAATAATCAAGGATCAAGTCAAAGAACAAGTTAAAGCACAAGTCTCCAAGATTTTGCCAAAAATTGAGAAGACTGTAAATGAACAACTCAAAGCAGAGGTTCTGACTCATTCATCCAATGAATCTAAGACATCTCATGCCGTAGCCGCCAACCTATCCGAACCAAAACTGAAAAAGATTCGCATAGATAAGATGGAGAGCAATAAGTCAATCCACAGATTTGATGAATAAAAGAATCTCTACAAAGCATTGGTTGACGCTTACGAAAGTGACAAACTTATACTTGACACATATGGAGAAACTATTTTGTTAAAAAGACGTCGAGATGAAGAGGATAAAGACGAAGAACCCTCCGCTAGATCAAACCGGGGGTCCAAGAGAAGAAGAGTGGGAAAAGAACCAGAGTCAACCAGTACACCAAAGGAAAAGACCTCCAAGTCAACTGGCAAGTCAACTGAAGGGTCCAAATCTTTTCAAAAGTCTGATGACGAGTCTGCTCAAGCAGATGAGCCAATGCAAACTGCCAAAGATTTGGAAGAACCCGCACATCAGGAGTTCGAAACAGGAGTTACTAAAGATCAACCTGATGAAGAGACCTCTCAGCTTCCTGATTGGTTTTAGAAACCAGCAAAACCTCCTACTCTAGATCGTGATTGGAACAAGACTTTGCCTGATGCTCATGGACTTGTTTAACCTTGGCTAAGCTCTTTGGCCTAGATGGAAGATCCACGTGAGTCGTTTAATGAGCTAATGGACACTCCTCTAGACTTCTCAGCATTCGTGATGAACCGGCTTAAAGTTGATACTCTAACTCCTGAATTATTAGCCGGTCCAACATTTGAGCTGATGAAAGGATCATGAAAGAATCTGGTAGAACATGAATATTTCTTTAAAGAAGTCTACAAGGCAACCACTAATCAATTAGACTGGAACAACCCTGAAGGTTAGAAATATCCTTATGATCTGCGAAAACCACTACCATTGATACCTAATTCTCGAGGTCATCGTGTCATACCTTTCGATCACTTCATCAACAACGACCTTGCGTATCTAAGTGGTGGTGTCTCAAGCCGAACATATACAACTTCAATGACGAAGACCAAGGCTGCAGATTACGGGCATATCAAATGGATTAAAGATTTGGTTCCTAACACAATGTGGAGTCAAGTGCCGGTTAGCTACGACAAACATGCACTTTGGGGAATCTCATATTGGGGGCGAAAACGATAACAATTCTATAGATTTGCTGCTAATAGCGAATCTGCTTGAGATGTCTACTCCAAACGCAGAATCATTGTTGTCACAAAGCTTCAAATAGTCGAATGGCATAATTACAAGCATCTGGATTGGATCACTGTTCGCAGAGATAATGACAAGCTGTATACATTCAAAGAAGTCGATTTCAACAGGCTTCGCATCCAAGACATCGAAGACATGTTGCTTCTTCTTGTTCAAGGCAAGTTGACAAATCTAACTGTTAAAGAACGCCTAGCTTTTAATGTCTCCTTGCGAATGTTTACAAGAAGCATTGTCATCTAAAGGTGTGTGGAAGATCTTCAATTAGGTGTCGAGAGTTATCAAAAGAAGCTCAACCTCACAAAGCCGGATACATACATATCAGATCTTAAACGAAGGGAAGCTTATACATCATACTCTAATCCCAGAGGTTTCATTTACCAGAACAAAGACAAGAAGAACAGATTGATGCGTATTGATGAACTACACAAGTTTAGTGACGGTACACTCAATGATGTTCAGACTGCTCTTGATGATCGTCTAAAGGGAATTCGGATGAAGTATCTGCCTCAGACTATCTAGAGACAAAGTGATAGAGATAAAGCAAGAGCTATGATCCAGGCAATTGATAAACAATTTAAGACCAGGAGGATTATGCGGAGCTTGGAGAAATTTGTTGGTGGGAGACCATACGAGGGAGACTTTTGACTGCTGCAAAGGACCATATGATTTATCATATGATGTCCTCATCATAACAGGTCAAACCTTGTACGTAATAAATAACTTGTGAAATTTGTATATATGTAGTGTAGACATTATGGTGATATTAAGAAGTGCTCGAGTACAAAAACTTTCAGAATTCTAGTAAAATTCAAAATTTTTTAAAATCTCTGTACTCAACAACTTTCTGATATACCCTCAAAAATTGAGGAGGAGCATTAAAATATTCCTAATTATGATTATGTAACATTTTATCCCCAAACGTTTAATCAATTGATATACAAAATATTAAGGGATTAACATTTTGGATAATGGGAGAAAATGTGATTAAACTGAATCTAATTTGTACTGAAATGTAATCTTATAAAATGGACTCAATGCACTCAACACTTATCATGTACTACGATTACGATGCATATGTTAAGGGGGAGCTTTTAGTGATGATAAAAACTCTCAAAGTGTAAATCTTTTGATATTTATATCAAACACTTTGATTGAACTTTTCAATGATTGTGGTTTCAATTGTGATGGAATACCTAAAAGACCGACCATGTACTTAAATTTATGGAGTTATAAGGTGGTTAGGCATAGGTATTCAAATCCTATAATCCAGCCAGAACCGGAGGGATCTACCCAGGGATATCCACTAGATAGTGTAGAAGTCCTTAGGTATGATACAAAAGGAGAAAAAGTGAGAATCGAGAAAAGTGCCGACTGAGATGGAGCTAGTACTGGAACAAACCCAACAAGGTACTAGTTATGAAGTCTCGGTAAGCGCTGAAGGGGTTGAAGAATGAAAAAGAAATGTAAGGATAAAGGGTGTAAAGAAAGAAGCCCTCCATACACTTAGGCAGAAACCGGGTCAATACATAAACTGTCGGAAAACCACTATGCTGTGGTCTGTCATTAAAGACAGTAATGGACCAAGTGACGCTATGCACAACCTCCTTAGCCACTCAAGGTCTTCCGCAGACTCTTGTTTCAATTTCTCACAGGAGATTATCACGCATTTCTGATAAACTTTTTCAAGACTCTAAGATAGTTGTATTGAAAACATGTGGCAGTTGCTGCTCTAGCCTCCGATCACTAAAACCTAAAGTGGCACTATTAGTCTAGAGCCAAAAAGAGATTCATCATTCAAAATCTCGTTAGGAACACTTGTCAAATTAGCTTGACTATTACATTAATGCTGAAATAACATTATATATTTTATGAAGTCATTGCATTATCCTTGTGATTTGCCAGAAACATCCAGTGATATTTAAAAATTCACAATGAGTTGGAAATCATGCTTGAAGCATACATCTAAACCATGCTCAGGTAGGGTGCTTGTGCGTTTCTATATGAGATACAAACTTGTGCAGCTGGAAGAAACGTTGGTGCAATTCTTTATGATCAATATTGTTACCAGGGATTTGTATTGACGTTTGTTGATGAATTTGTTGGAAATAATTAACACTCTCGGTGTGTTACAAAACCTCTATAGCAAGTGACATGGCGATTGTTTTTCTATATGATTTTTTTATTCTATCGGTGAGAATTAGTTCTTACTGGTTCTATTTTTCATCCGTGTATGTAGCGTTTGACGCTCGGTAATGTGTACGTGATGTGTAGCTGCGAAACCCTGTAAAGGAGATTCCTCAGAATTCTAACCTGAATAAAAGGTATTTTTTATACTGTAAGGGGTCCGTGGTTATTTATTCCTGTATTCGATCGATTGGTATAAAAAAAATACTGACCAAAGAAACTCTCGTCATAACTGTTGATTTCACTTAACCTAAAACTGCAGGTAACATCCCGGATAAATGGTGCAGGTGATTCCCGGATGAGTCATGATTCATAGCCACATGTCAACCCTCAAAAGACAAACTTAAGACATCATGTTAAAGGCTTAAGAACATGTTTCAAGACTTTCGCTACTTTGATACAGTACGTCTTTCTTGAAGTGACGAAGTATTAATGTCAAAGATATTTCAAAGAGTTTTTAGTCACTCTGATACCGAACGTATTTCTACAGTGACGAAGTGTATAGTTAAAGAAAAACTTCAAGAAAGATGCAGCATATATCAAGATTTCAAGATAACATTATCAAGAAAGGTCTGAGCATGCTGTCCAAAAGTCACAAGTTCACAAGATGACAAAGTTTACAAGATGGCGAAACGAGATTATGCTTGGTTGATGATCTCAAGGTGTTCAAGATTACATTTTCACATTCAAGTCAAGATAAAGGAACAAACTCAAACCTAAAGTCAATGATCACTACATCAAATCACAAGTTAAAGAGTAAGTTCTAACGAGTCAAGATTAAGTAAAGCATTGTATGCTAGGTTTAATTTTCTTGTTTTATAATGGAGTGACCTCAATTAGGGGGAGATGTTAGGAATACGAAAATCCTAGGAAAGTATCGGTCACTCCATAGATAACTGTCGTTAGCTCGTTTAGTTATTTTTGGAACCTTAATAGGCTAAGTTAGGAAAAGCCCATGGAAAGCCCATGTAAGCCCATCCATGGCCGGCCTCATTAGGGTATTTATACACCTCTCCATGCCTTGGAGAGGTGGTTGGTTGTTCATTTTTCACACATTAATACAAGTTCTCTTATATGTTTACTTTCTCTCTCTAAGTGTTCATCCAACTCACTCTCTCTCTAGAATCACCTATCTTTCCCTCTCAACTAGTATGTTATTAGATTAGTCTTCATCAATCTAACACTTTTCTTTGCTTTTCCTGCAAAATGTTAGCCCAAAAACCAAGAAAACACAAGCCATATCAATTTTTATAATTATCACAGCATTAATTATAACCTTACTGTATTATAGTTATCAGGCTAACGTATAAATCAGCAGTATTATGTATAACACAGCAGTATTAATTATATTAACAGCCAGAAAACCTTTAAGACATGAACTAAACAGTACTAATTCATACAAGTCATATACAAAAATCTTAAAGAGATAAAAGACATTTAATTTTAACAGTCCATTACTAGACATATCTAATATTAAAAAATTACTTACATCAAAAGCTTTTGTAAGAAAATCTACAACATTCTTGTTAGTATGGATTTTGACCATTTGAATCAATTTCTTTTCATTGCAATCTCTAATAAAATGATGTCTGATCTCTATATGCTTTGTTTTTTAATGAAAAACATGATTTTAAATTATGCAAATTGTACTATTATTGTCAATAAAGATCTTGGTATGCATAAAATTATACCCATAATTAAGTAGTTGATTCTGAATCCAAAGCACTTATCCACAGCAACTTGAAGCAGCCACATACTCAGCTTCTGTTGTGGAATTTGCAACCACTGTCAGTTTCTTGCACTGCCATGATATTAATCTACATCCAAGGAATTGACAACCTCCTGTTATAGACTTCCTATCCAAGCTTGCTTCAAACACATTCACGTTTAGTGTATGCTACCAAATCAAAAGGTGAAATCTTTTGGATACCAATGGGCCCAATTTTGGTTGACTATTTAAGTATCTAAAACTCTTTTTTTTTTTTTTTTCACACTGTATTAAAGATGGGAAACCTTTATGTTGTAAATTGGTATTCTGGCACAAGCAAAATACACTGCAAACATGATGTCAAGGTCTTGCAGTTGTAAGATTACATCATATGAAAACATATCATTGATATATCATCTTGAACATTCAACTCTTTCACCATCGTCATCATTGAGCAGTGGCTTTTTGGAGTTTCCATTTGGTGTGCTTGACAGGTTAACTTTGATAAACCCAAAATTTCAGCAAAAATATTTATCTTACTAATAAATATGCATCCCCCTTCCCCCCCCCTTCTTCTTCTTCACTTGTAATCAAGAAGAATGTAAGTTCGACCATAGACTCATCTTAAATTTCTTTTTTATTATGCATCTACTTCTCAAATGCAATGATAGTCCTTCTTTGTCTATGAACCAAGATAATGTCTTCCACATCAAACTTATCGACCAAGCAAAATATCACCTTTATGTCCTGTTGATGTATAAGGTCTTGTCAATTTTACCCTTTTGAAACCCATGTCTAACAGATATGTTGACAAGGTTTTCATAACCAAGCTCTAGGAGTCTAATTGTAGTCCATACAGTGCTTTTTCAACCTTTTTTTACTCTATCAGGAAAGTTTGGATTTATATAATCTGGATGGTTGACATATCATCACCTCTTGTCAATCTTCCATAGAGATAAGTATTTTTACAATCCATTTGTTACACCACCAAAATCTTTAAATGAAGCATAAGCTAATAGCATAATTGCTTCCATTCTTGCAATAGAGGCAAAGACTTCATCATAGTCAAATCCTCCTTCTTTTGTGTGGACCCTTGGAACAAAAAATCTTGCTTTATTTACTTTTAACAATTCCCTTTCATCCTTTTTTTTCCTAAAAACTCCTTTTAGAGCCTTAGCACTCTTTTGCTCATTTGGTAAATATCCACTAAAACCAAACTTCTGTAAATTGAATATGTCTGAAGCTTTTGCCTGCAATAGCTTCTATCCAGCTTGGATCCTTCAATGCATGAATTACCTTTTTGGGTTCTTCTTGTGATAAAAAACAAGCAAACAAGCAATTTTGAGGGTCTTTATGGTTTGTTCTTTGTAGAATAGTACTAAAAACCCATGTTGTTCTCAAATCTCTTTGTCATCTTTTATTGTTGGTGTAGCTGATTGCAAAATCTCCAATACTTGATTATGAGGATGATCTTTATGATTCTTGTAGTTGGATTAGCAACTTCTTTCTCTTTATCAATCTATGAGAAGTCAAAATAGGCTATAAATCTTCTAAATGCGGGCATATTAGGATTCAAATAGAGTTTTGCTTGTTTTTCCACCAACAACATTAACCTCATTTATACCAACAACATTAACAGTTGAACTAACAATGTTAACATTGCCAGCAGTATTAACATTGTTAGTGCTGTTAACATTATCTTTCTTCTCTTGATCTTTACATTCACTATCTTTTCTTGGATCTTTATCAACCTTCTTTCTATTATCACTTGAAGGTTTGGATCTATCGTCATGAGAACTCTTTAAATCTTGGGAATATGGTGGATCAATAGTCCATAATGGTAGCAAAATGTAATCTTTGACAGGTTATGTCTCCTTTCTAGCTTGACCTGCATTATCACTTGCTTTTGTACCTGCAAAACCATTAGACTGTGTACCTGCAACAATTGGCTCATAATTCATTGTTCTTGTTAGTGCATCAATATCAAATAGCCAATCTGGTCCACTACCTACAACATTAGGTGTACTCTCACTAACCTATTATGCAAGTTTTCTTCCATATCCTTATTATATATTGGAATACTCTTTAAGGCTTTACTATTCAAATATATCCAACAAAGAAACCTTTTTCAGCCTTACCATCAAATTTGCCTAAGTGATCTATGGTATTGAGAATGGTAACAGGACACCCAAATGGTCTCATAAAACTTAAAGTTGGTGTTCTACCATGAAAAAGTTCATATGGGGTCTTGTTATGAGGCTTAACTACTAACACTCTATTTTGCACATAGCAAGCAGTATTAACTGCTTCTGCCCAAAAAGTAGTTGGCAACTTAGAATCAGCTAGCATAGTCTTAGCAGCCTCAATTAGTGTCCTATTCCTCCTCTTAGCAACTCCATTTTGTTGAGGAGTTCTAGCTACACTAAATTGTCTCAAAATACCCTTCATTTCACAAAACTGATTCATCATCTCTGTTTTGAACTCAGTCCTTTTATACATCTAATCCCTTAACACTTTTGATCACTAGATTTTCATATACAGTTATAAAGGACTTAAGAAAGCCACTTGTCTCAGCCTTAGTAGCTAGAAAGAAAACCACATGTGAAACCTATGTAATTCATTTGCGTGACAACTAAGGCAATACATTTTTCTTCTTAAGGCTTTTTACAAATGTTGGACCAAACAAGTCCAAATGCAACAAATGTAAAGGAAGACTGATTGAATTCTCTGTTTTGGACTTACAAGAGGCTATGTGCTTCTTTTTCCTTTTGACATGCAAACACTGGTTTGTCATTTTCAAAAGTTTGGAAGGTATAACCTCTTACGAGATTTCCCTTGACCATTTTTATTCATGGTTTAAATTTAAGTGAACTAGCCTTCTATGCAATTTTTTGATTCATCAAATATGGTTTTGCAAAATGGCTAAGTTAAACCTCCTTTAGGATCCATGTTCTTTAATCGACACTGTACCATATTGTTCTTTCTTAAGGGGAACTTTAAGTAAAACTTGACTTTCATCAATAAACTTAAAGTTTGGAGATAAAACAATATATTCAGTGTCATTAAAAAGAACACTATTCTTTTTATCACACATTTGTGAGACACTAAAGAGATTAAACACAAAATACACATTTTCAAAATCTAGATTACCAGTTTTAATGATACATTTTCTTGTGATTTTCCCTCCTTTGGGGTTCCCTCTAAAAGCAACATATCCTCCATCTATCTCTTCATAGTCTGTAAGATAGGACATGTTCCCTGTCATGTGCCTTGAGATCACTATCAAATTACTCCCTTGATCCTGTAAAATCCATATGTGGAATTGCCTTGCCACATTAGATAAGAAATCAGTTTCTTTGGGGACCAAGCCATCACTAACTTGGATCTGCCTTGTGCATCAATATTAATCAAACATTTGTTAGGGTGATGATGCACTGTTTGTGTTTAGAAATCTTGTTCTAAATTTGTTATGCTTGAGTTTCCAAACCAAACAAGCTGAGGCCATAAACAACATTAAAATTATTTCACTTAACAATTTAACTACTGCTTTTGGCCTAGCAGTATTAATTTTTTTACCCCTAACATTATTTTACCCCTTTGATTAATATTACTATTTTTAAATGTTGTGTTCTTATGAATGGGCCTCTTAACAGTTGAATGTGTTGTTTTAGAAAGATATGACATTGTTATAGCAACATTCACTATTGTTTTTGAGTGAGCAGTATTAGCTTGTCTAGCTGTATTAACCAATTCTCGCTATTTTAGAAATATTTTTGTCTTTAGCAGTATTAATGATACTAAGAAGGGGTCTTCATTAGTTAATACATCTTGGAACACACTTGTTCTTTTGAACTGGGAGGGGCAGTACTTTTTAGCAAAGTTTTGTTGATTCACCCTTTGAGCATTGTTCCAAACAGGTTTTACCATCCTTTGATTTTGAAACTGTTTTTGATGGTAATTGCAATCAACCTGCAAATGATCAAAGCTTCCACACACATAACAGGCCTTATTAAACATCTCAAAATTGCTTCCTAGTTTTTGAGACATCATATTGTTCCAATTTCTTTGATTGCCTCTTGGACTGTGAGTGTTTTGCCTATGTTGCTCAACTTGTTTAACAGTTTTCCTAGCAGTTTTTTCTTGTTGTTTAGATTTGACAAACTCTTTCTTAACAATACTAGGCCTAACTATTTTCTTTTTAATTTTAGGCTGAGACACATCCTCTTCCTCATCATCTGACACCCATTCTTCAATACTTGGGGCATCATCACACTTCCTAACTACCTTAGGCTCTTCTTCACTAGACATAGCTTTACTGTTCTCAACTACAGGCTCTTTTACAAATCATCTAAACCATTAAAAGACTTGGCAGTGTTGGTGGAATGAAATTCCTGTGTAGGGAGGTGGAACTGCATTATAATTTTTATAGCCTAAAACTTTCTTGCAATTGTCAACTATTCTAACAATTTATGAGCTTGTTTAACTTTTAGATGAATGTTTAAATTCATTCTAAGCTCTCGAAAGTAGTTCTCCTATATGAATTTCAATTTTTAAGCCCTTAATATCTTGTAAATAAATAGACTTCCATTTACTTTATAAACTTTAAGTTTTTTTCCACTGACTCTAAACCTGTCTTATAAACCTAGAACCATTAACTCAGTATCTTTAAATCTTTTGATAGTTGATCATTTTGTGATTAGAAGTTCAACGTTTCAAAACAAGATTTTGAACAAAATAGATCATTGGATACCTTTGAGTCAGGACTTGAAGATGAGAAAGTCATGAGTGCATAATTAGGCCCTTCCTTTGCCTGATCACTCCAGTCATATCCACCAAAACCATCACATGACACCAAAGCTGTGGAAGTAGATGTTTCCACAAGCATACTCTTTCTTAAGCTTTCCTTGTTCTTGTTGTCTTGATTTCTTGGAGCTCTGCACTCCCTAGCAAAATGTCCCCTCTCGTGGCAGTTGTAGCACTTCACACCCTACCAAAATTTGGTTTTTCAAAACCAATGTCTCATGCCAATTAACAGTAAGCTTCCTTCTATATTCTTTAAACTTCTTCGCCCTCATAGTCATCATGGGCCATTTGCATCTTAAATCCATCTTTCCATTGTCATCTGGATGGATGTATTGCAAGTCTCATGTATATGTGGGGGCTATTTGGTTGACTAGCAAAGAATCAAAAATTACAGCATCACTCAAGTTATCAATATTTGTAGAGTTAGCAGCATTAGTTGAGTCGCTAGCAGTAGAAACTCCATGAAGAGGACACTAAAGCCATGTTTTTGGTGTGCTTGAACTTGGGTAGACATACTCATTTAACTTCTGGTTCATACACCTTAAGGTTGTTGTAGAGATCATCCATGCTCATTGTATCCAAATCATCTTTATTCCTCCACACAACAGTATGTATGTTCCACTCAGGTGACAAGCTTCTTAATAACTTTTGATTAACATCTTCTTGTGAAAGCTTTTCAACAATAGCTCCAACTGACTCACAAGATTTTAAGCCTATCAAAAGTTTGATCAAGTAATCTCTGAGCTGTAGAGAGTGAAGGTTTGATATTGCTGCTTTAAGAGATTACTTTGAGTCTTTTTGTAGCTGCATTTCCCCCTTCCCCCTTTTCCTTTCCTTTTTTTCCCCCTTTTTTTTTCCCCCCCCCCCCCCCCCCCCTCTTCCTCCCCACACCAAATCTTTTTCAACAGCTTCCAGCAACTTCTTAGCATCCTTTATAGAGTTAAACTTTAACTGATGTTCATTGGGAATGCCCATCATTAAAGTACTTCTAGCTTTCACCTCTAATCTTCTTTGAGCCTTTTCTTCAGCAGTTGTAATAGGCATCTCTGTCATAACTCCTTCCATAATTTTTGTTTTTGGCAAGGTTGCACCATTCTCTATGACTTCCCACAGTGCATAGTCTATCATCTGGATATATTGTTCAATCCTCATCCTCCATATCTCATACTCACCAGGTTTGAGCATGGGAACTTTGGATGCAGCCACCATGTGTGCAGAATCTTGATCCATATCTTTTAGCAAAAATAGGTTCTGCTTATTCACAGCTTCTCAACAAGCTCTGATACCACTTGTTGATCCCACTTCAATAGATCAAATTCCTTAAGCTTGTTTAAGGTTTAGTTATATTAGATAAATCTAACACAACTATAGTAGAAACTGTGTTTGAATGTATTAAAGATTATGCGGAATCTAATCTTTAATATTAAGAAGAATTATCAATGAAACCAAGATTCCAATAAACATAAATTCAACCAAATTAAGCTCCAATATTAGTATTGGATATTAATATGAATACCTCTTAAAGTATTAGGGTTACTCAAAAGTATTGAATAATAATACGAATACTCTCAAAGTATTAGGGTTACAAAGACCTTGAAGCTATGAATTATATGTCTAATAATATTTCAAAAGATTGATAAAAGATATCAAACTCTATACCCTAGGACCTCTTTTTATACACCAAGGAGCCCTAGTCGGCTTACAATACTTTCCTAAGTATCCATAATCTTTTCTATAAACAAATAACTTAATACATATCATATAAGCAGTACCTAACAATAAACATTACTAGACTTTATTAACCTCAGCAGCATTATCTTATCTTCTGATTCATAGTCTTATCCTTGAGCAGTACTATATTTCACTAGCAGTAGTTAACTTTGTACTGCAGTAGTATAACACTTAGCTTATTTTCAATAGTAGTACTAATTATTACTAGCAGTAGTAAATGCTGTTCTAACAGTAGTAAACACTTCACATATTTTCTTTAAAGTTCATGAGCAGCGCTAAAATCCAAATGAAGCAACATTAACACAAACAGGAGCAACACCCTTATTACAAACAGATCAAGACTTTTAATCCCACACAAATGTTTAATGAAATAAACATATGCGGAAATTAAGTCCAACACAATGCAATACATCATTGAAGCAAGTCTTAAATGATATATTTCACTTGAGATAATTTAATACATGGATGAAAACCCTTTTAACGAAGGATTCATCATGTATATCTTATATTGTGTATGAGACTGGTTGTTACTTTTGCACAAGAGCAAGATGAGCTAACAACAACAGTATCTATTTGAGAATGTTTAGTTAACTGATAGAACCAATATTAATTGAGAGTGTTTTTAAGATGACTTGTTAAAACAAATGGTTTACGTATGTAATAATGCATGTGTGTCTGTGTACACAACGATGTGAAGAATATTCAAATCCAGTTAAAGTAGGATTTTATCTTTTATGATAGATCTATTAACTAGATATGCTCAGCTAAGAGCATTGTTGCATTGCACATTAAAGAATGTGAATACTTTACATTTTAAGAAACTGTAAAGATGACTGTTTGAGATAGGTATGTTGTTGACTTTAAATACCCCATTAAAGGTACTGCCACATTTCCATACTATGATAACTTGAAATAGTATGCAAATATAGATACGACACTTATCATATCGTTTAAATCCTTCATAAATTTTGTGGAATTTGGAAACAGTGTCTCAGAAAGTGTACTTAGATAATATTTAGATGTTTGTAAAGAAAGAGTTGAGAGTGTTGGAAACATTGGGGTTTAACTTGCTAATTAGTTTCATGCATATCTGTTTTAGTATTTGGATAATTGGGATGCTAAGACAATTTTTATTTTTTGATGAATGAAGATACGTGGTATTGGTCATTCATACATATAATAATTGTTATCATATATTTGCATGTTTAATCCTTGAATGATTTATCATTCTAAATATTTCCATTATCGTGACCAATATGAGAATATTGTTACATAAGGCATTGTGAGTATTGGTTGTATTATTTGAATACATGGATTGTTCCCGCCAAACTCATGTGTATTCACAAGGAATGCATATTGGATACCCTAACTTTTGAACATTTACTTTTGGATCCTTGTCATGAGTAAGATGTCAAAAATAGTTAAATAAGTCATCCTTAGACTTGAGATACAAACAAGTTCTGCATGTGTGGATATCACTTTTTGATTATAAGTCAAACGCTAACCTGAAAATGGTGGTTATAAAGGCTATTCGTGGAAGTGATGTGAAGCAGCATCCACAACACTTGTAGTCAACAAAGAATTTGTTCCTCCACTTAATATGTGCACAATGATACCATGTCGCCTCTCAGAATTTAAATTAAGAAGATTGTGTGGCCGAACCTCAAATTGTAATTCAAGATGTATTGATTACGTTGGTAGATCTTGAATTAACTTCATATACAAAGAAAAACTAAATGGTTAAACTATATGGAATGAGTTAGGATCCATATCCATGGTTTAACGATATCTGAACAAAGGGATGATAATGTCAAGTAATACATAACCATTAAAGCTGAGATTGTTCTTGAAACTTTATCTCAAGTATTTATAATTTAAAGGTAATTGTATGTGTTTGCTAGACGTTACCAATTATCAGTATATCTGCAGCCTGCTACTCCGACTCCCAAGTGGGTGCTGTTGGAATATGTTAGTCAGTTTCACAAGTTATACGTTAGAAATACGTGAGCATATTGGGGGCACATGCGTTAAACACTTAGAGTATGTTTTACTTCACGATATAATTATTTAAATAGTTGTTAATTACATTAATTGTTTAACTAGCTTAACAATATATTAAATAATAAACTGAGGGACTAAAACGAACAAAACCCGAACCCAAGGGGGCCCATTGTTGGCCGAATCTCCAAATAGATCTAGAAGGGGGTAGTTTGTTCAGTTTATGGGTTTAGAGGTAAAAAAAAGAAAAACGTAAGTTTCCTTGTTGTATAAGTATAGGATTTGGGCTTGTGCTCTATAATAAACACAACCCTTACCCTCATTCTTCATTCCTTCCACAATACAACCAAATCCCTAATAGTACCTAAGTATTTGGTGCTCTCTTTTTTCCCTAAACCCTAACCGAAACCTTAATACTCTTATTAGGGGATTTTTGGTTCTTTTGTTTATCCGTAAAACCGAATTCGGTAAACCCTTATCAAGGGTTTTTGGTTTTCATTGTCCTCCTTGTGATCGACACATTAAATCCCTTACCTAGGGATTTGGTTTTTCTCTCCTTGTTCGACGAATACAAAAACCCAAACTTAAGGTTTTGGTTTGTTTTGTTTTTCGGTGCAACCTAATTAGGGTTTTGGCGATTTCGGTACAAGCTTCAAGGGGTGTTTGGTTATTGATTCAACACATGGTGTTTGGTTCGTGAAGGTTGACTAGCAATCGACTCATACTTGGTTGACGTGTTTGTGTGAGCAACCATAGAGATGGTAATTTAACCACTATGTTTTTAAGATCAAGATCCGGCGTAACTTTATTGATTTTTATTATTAAACAAAAGGTTAGTAAATTACTTGTTTAATTTATATGTGTTAATCTATATGCTAAAACTAGATCCATTCCGCTGTGTACTCATAGCTAATTGGTTACCTAGTTTGTTAAATCCCAACACAATACACATGCATATTATAATATTTTTTTTGGAAACCTATATAGATGAAGTTCTACGATACTTATCATACATAATTAAGTTAGTCCAAGTGTGTGACCAATTAACAATAAGACAATTAGACTCGAGTGACAAAGCGAACGTTAGTATCAAATCGAACATGGGTCCTTGTTGTTTCATCATTGATCAACCTGTGTCTCCATGCCATACAAAAGGTCAAATTTTTTTCATAAATGAAATGGTCATCTTCATCAAACATGTGGAAACCGTAGAGGGGGGGGGGGGGGTGAATACGTTTCCTTTAAAAATTTAAGATCAAAGATTATATCAATCTCTGTCGGCGGTCCCATAAATATATGGGGGCCGCCTAGTACATCAGGGGGCCGCCCTATTTAAAGGGACCGCCTCTAGAAGAGGTTTTCGGACTAGATCATTTGTATCAAATCACCAATCAAGTTTGACGAAATTTATAGTAGTGTTCGATTAATGGATTTACAACTTACAAATAAAAAAAAAAAAAAAATTAGCACATTTTTCTACCAATTATCCACACTCACAATGTTGGCTAAAAAGAGCTACAACAACATGAACTACTCAACATACACTACTATTCACACAATTTTATGCACAATGCAAGTGTAAAAGTAAAGCGATAAATGTAAGACAATAAATAAAGAGAAGGTTAAAGATAATGAAAAACGACATGATGATTTATAATGGTTCGTTCACGAAGCTCCTTTTCACCCTACTCCACTCCTAGAGTATCCAACTCGAGAGTTACTTCACTAATCAACAAGCTCCATTTCGGTGGAGAAAACCTTATAGCAATGCTTACATTATTTTTCGACACTAAGCTAGATTGTCTGAGTCTTCTTCGGGTACATCCAACCCGTTTACTATTTTTTGCCCAACATAATTAAACTTTTGTTTTATGGCCTAAACACATTTTAAACGCTTTGCTTACTTATTTTCCGACACTAATGTGATTGTCGAGTCCTATCATTAGCTAGAACCATTCTACCACATCCCAATGTATTTAAGGGTAAAATATCTAAACCAACCCACCAATCAACTCATCCAAATTTATTCATCTTTTAGATCCTACACATACTTAAGGTTGGAAGGACATAGACTCGATCTTTATGTAACAAAATGTTACAAATGGGGGACTACTAGGACTACTTAACTTCGGATCTTACGCATGACCGAAGTTCTTCTCTTGCACTTGAGGAAAGGAGGAAAGGATAGAATATTTGATCACATTTAAACAAATTTAAACCAAGTTTAATACAAATCAAATATTTAGAGAGATTTAGTGAGATCTAGAGAAAGAAAGAAGGAAAGCAAATCGTGCAAAAGGTGTTACGAAAATTAGTTGGAGGTGACCCACTATTTATAGGAGCTGAAAAACAGCCTGTCAGGAAACGGCGGTCCCAGATATATAAGGGGGCCGCCAAATAATTAAGGGGGCCGCCGACCGAATTAAGGGACCCCCCGACAGACGCTCCTGTTTTTGTCTTTTTGTGGTGACAAACTTATCTGGTGAAAGTGGGACACTTATTTTAGCGGGGAAATGACCATATTTTGAATCTAATAATTACAATATTAAAATATTTCTTTTAATAAAATCATACAAATAATTTAGTCTAAATAATTTCGAGAAAATAGTTTTGTTGTATTTATAAAATATAAAGTTTAAGACCAAAAAACCTTATTCTTGATCATCCTACAAGTTTAATATTGTTTGTACATACCTTATGTGATTTACGTCGGTTGTAAACCAATGTCCGTCTTGATGCATACTTGAGACGTCAAGAGATGTTGATACGTGTATGCATTGATGATTTGTGATTACGAGTAACTTGCGGACTTTACGATACATATTACAAGTTACATGTTTGTCATTATTAAAACATAAAGAGATCGTATAGATTAAATATCGTAATATTTGCTCTAACAATCTCCCCCTTTTGATGATGACAAACTTTGTAAACTATAACACATAGTAAAGTTTAAAAGTTACTCGTTTACACTCCCTTCTCTCCCTTTTGTCGAAGCAAAAAGGTATTATGTGGATATGAGAAGAAGATATGAGAAGATGGTATGTGCTTCGGGTATATAAGTTAGAGGAATGAGATGAAGATAGGTGCTCCGAGTATATAAGTTTGAGGAGAGGATAAAAATAAAGGTGAAGGTGATTGTTTGTTTCTTGGATAGTTTAGAAAAAGTCATGAGAGATGAGAGGTAGGCAAGAGAAGAAGGTAGGTACTTTGAGTGTATAGGTTGAAGGAATGAGAAAAAGGTAGGTGATCCAAGTATATTGATTGGAGGAATGAGAAGACAACATGAGAAATACGGTTGAGGTGATTTTATGTTTCTTGGATAATTTAGAGGATGTCGTGATAGATAAGAAGAAGGCATGAAAAGAAAGTAGGTACTTCAAATATATAAGCTGAAGGTATGAGAGGATGACCTTAAGGTTTAGGGTGATTTTAAAGTAGAGGAGGTGAAGTATTTGGAGTATGAATAAACCCTTCATCGTATTTAACAATCCCCAATCCGATCTTCCTATAAAGGTGAGCTTGCATCATCCTAGTGAAGTCTTCTATCATCATGGTTAAACTAAATCCATGCTATTAAACAACATAGCTCCTAGCTCCCCCTTGCTTATTGCATCCCCATGATAATTACATTCCTTGTATTAGTGTACTCTACGGATCCATCAGATCAATAAATTACTTCGTATGCTCAAAAAAGTTTGATGCAATTTAAATGAGCAAAACGCTTGCAAGGTGCTCCCCCTCGGTGTATGTTCCCTTTGTTTGGGGCACCAAGAAATCAGATATTGTTGTGCTACAAAACAAAGTTAGTAGACAAGTGCACATATACATATAGCAAAACATTAGCGGGGAACTAGACATGCACTTCTAGGTTTTATTATTCTAAAGTATGACACTTTTGAAAGAAAGTTTAGGAAGATAGAACATGGCATTCTTTATTTTAAAAAAGAACAACCCTAAATGGATATAATTAAAAGATTCAAGACGTATGTTTACGGAGAAAGATTATATCGACTTTTGATAAACGAGAATTAGATTCGTTTATTGATTGACACAAAAATATTATGAGAATGACTTTTTAAAAGTAGACGAATGACGTTTTTATCTTGGCCAAATATGTCAGAATACATATATATATATATATATATATATATATATATATATATATATATATATATATATACATATAATATATATACATATATTATATATACATATACTATATTATACTACATATATATATATATATATATATATATATATATATATATATATATATATAACACACAAACTACATATACTTTTAAGAATAAAAGAAAAATAAGACGAGGATGGAGACGATGGCTCTTGGATGTGAATGAAATGATTCCATAGAGCGAAAAAGTGGGAAAGGATGAGTGATACTAAAGAACGTACGTGGTTGAACGAGAGGTTGATAGAAAAATATGAATTATTCATTTTCACTAAACATTGATGTGCATATGCATCTATACGAGACACAAAAGAGGATGTGTTTGGAATTCAAAAGGTTTGTTTGGTGTTTTGTTGGTTGACAATGTTAAAAGGAAACAATTGTGGGATGTAATGAGGTAGTTCTTTTATGGTTGAAGATATGTTGAGGACTCAACAATGTGGTGACTCAATAACACTTGAAGATTGAATATCTTCTTTATGTTCTTCACTTTCTAGAAAGTGGCAAGTTTAGCGAAGGAGTGACATTTGCATTTCGCAAATTACTTAAATATTTCGGATGAAATAATTAAGTTAGGAGAGATATAGGAGGAATTTTAATAGTAACAAGACTATTAAAAGAGAAGAAACGTTTAGACGTGAGAGGAAACGTTAGAGGAGACAAGACTTATTAGAAGTGAAAAAGAACGTTAGAATGAGGGGAAAAAGGGGGAAACGTCGAAAGTAAAAGATATTAGAAGTGAGGACGCTATCCAAAGTGAGAAGATTATTGAGAAAGAGAGAACGTTAGAAGTGAAAAGACCATTCGAGGTGAGAAAAGAGGTTTACGAGAAGTGAGGACCAAGATGTGAGGAGATTTATGAGTATGACGATTGTAAGGATTGTATTTGAGAATGAGACGCATTTCATTATGAAATTCACTTGACTATTAACAACATAAGCAATGATGCTTGTGAGTGTTAGGATGTGAGGATGACCCATTGATCTATAGAGAGATATTGGGCATAGGTTTGGGTGTAGGAAAGACGTCAGCTCTTAGCAGCAGAAAAGAGAGAGGGTGAGTTCGTTTAATGATTTGAAAAGAAATGACAGATATCTCAAGCCTGCTGTCGACGGTCCCAGATATATCTGGGGGCCGCCAGAATAGATCTGGGGGTCGGCGAACCGCCAACAGGAGAGGAGTTTAGGGCTTGATGAATTTTGTGAAAAGAGTGACATTTTAATTTGCATTTCGCTAATTAAAAATACTTAAAGTACTTCAAATGAAGTAGTTAAGTTGCCACGACGCATGGAATAGAGAATAGACGAGAATCAAGACTAATAGATGAGAAGAGAAAGATTTACAAAATGTGTTCCATCATTCCTGGACCTAGACAAATACAATTTAACGATTTGCGGTTGATGGGTAAAGAAAGAATGTCGACGATGTTATCTTCAGACGCAACCTATTCGAATGGAGATGTTTCCATTTGAACATTGTCCCGAAGGAAATGGTGACGTATCTTTGGTGTGTTTCATACGCGAAAATAATAATAATAATAATAATAATAATAATAATAATAATAATAATAACAATAATAAAGAAGAAAACAAACAAAGATGAAGGCGACGAGCTTGACAATATCAAGACGGATGGTGGTCTTCTCGAGTATTGTGAATGTTCATAAAACAATCTTATGACGAGGTATAAGGTTATCTTAAAGGTGATAGCAGAAATAGTAGAGGAAAGAGATTAGCCATCTCTATGGTTGTAGAGGCGTGGTTGAGTGAGAAGGAAGAGGTGTGATCGAAAGATAAAGAGTGTTTTCGTCAAAGAGAAAGAATGTTTTCTTCGAAGAGAAAGAATGTTTTCGTCGAAGAGAAAGAATGTTTCGTCGAAGGGATAGAATGTTTTCGTTGAAGAGAAAGAATGTGTTCGTCGAAGAGAAAGATGTTTTCGTCGAAGAGAAGAGGAGTTGTCGTCGAAAAGAAAAGGAGAGCGTTTTAACTTATGTTGTTAAAAGTCTTGAATAGGGATTTTTTTTTATTTTTTTTTTTTTTTATTTTTTTTGGATATGACCTTAACGTTTGCGTTGAAAGTAAACGATACTTGAAATATCTTAGATGATATCATTTAAGTTGTCCAGCTACTTGGAAGGTATTTGTTTTGCATCAACTTTTCCGTGACTAAGAGTGGATTATTTAGAAGAAGAGAGATGGTGTTAAAGAAATGTGGTAAAGGGAAGACTCTAGAAGATTTAAGGACCTTTTATGATCTTTTGAAAATTTAGATTAGTAACCCGGACGCGAAGAAGATATTCTAGTGTGAGAAAATATATACATAGATGTATAAGACATATAGATATAAGCATGCAAGTTTACTAAGCATGCTCAAACACATTAATAAACAAGGATTAATGTGAGTTCTGTATGACATCTAAACCTTATTTATCATACATTAACCTAACATAGTGTAGGTGCACAATTAACATGTAAGTTATGTAAGATGACGCAAACAAACTACATGTGATTTTAAATGTAATCATCATGAAAAAATGTTAGGCATTTAGCATTTAGGGAAGCATTGTTTTATTTAGATTTTAAAACTAAGAGATTATTTTAATCTTAATGCTCAATGTTTATTTGCTTAGGCTATTGAATGCATGTTTATTGTAAAATGCGTTTGCCTTTTTCTAGAATTTAGATAAAAATATCTTTAGTTTATCTAAATCAACAATGCTCCTAAAATGCTAATGCTAACATGTTTTACTGATGATTACCAATTTTAAAATTATCATGTTTTGTTTGCGTCATTCCTTAATAACTACATGTATTGTGCACCTACACTATGTTAGGTGATGTATGATTAAAATAAAGTTTAGATGTCATACAGGTTCTTACACATTAATCTTGTTTATTATTTGTGTTGATGCATGACTCTAGATAAACCTTGCATGCTCTATAATCTATATGTCTTATACATATATGTATATATTTTCTCACACTAGAATATCTTTCTTCGCGTCCGGGTCACTAATCTAAATTTTCAAAAGAGTCATAAAATGGTCTTAAATCTTCTAGAGTCTTCCTTTACACATTTCTTTAATCACCATCTCTCTTTCTTCTAAATAATCCACTCTTTGTCACGGAAAAGTTAGATGCAAATCTAATACCCTTCCAAGTAGGTTTGACAACTTAAATATTTCATCTAAGATATTCAAGTATCTTTAACTTGCAATCGCAAACGTTAAAGGTCATATCCAAAAATCCCTATTCAAGCCTTTTAACAACATTAGTTAAAACGCTCTTATTTTCTTTTCGATAGACATCTCCTCTTCTCATTCACACAAAACATCTTTCTCTTCGACGAACACATTCTTTCTCTTCAACGAAAACATTCTATCCCTTTGACGAAACATTCTTTCTATTCGACGAAAACATTCTTTCTTTTCGAAGAAAACATTCTTTCTCTTTGACGAAAACACTCTTTATCTTTCGATATACACATGTTCCTTCTTCACTTCAACCAAGCCTATACAACCATAGAGATGGGCTAATATCTTTCCTTACTATTTCTGCTATCACCTTTTTGGGATTACCTTTATTACATCTCATAGATTGTTTTATGAGTCATTCACAATAATCGAGAAGACCAGCATCCACTTGATATTGTCAAGCTCGTCGCCCTTCATCTTTGTTTCGTTTTTTTTTCTTCTTTATTATTGTTATTAATATTATTATTAATATTATTATTATATATTATTATTTTTCACGTATGAATACACACCAAAGATACGTCAAATTTCCTTCAAAGGACAATGTTCAAATGGAAACATTCTCCATTCGAAAGTAGGTTGCGTCTAAAGATAACATCGTCGCACAATTCTTTCTTTTCCCTTTCAACGCGATTCGTTAATTTTTATTTGTCTAGGTCTAGGAATGATGCGAACACATTACTATATATCTTTCTCTTTCTTTCTACTAGTCTCGATGTCTAGTCTATTCTCTATTTCCATGCGTCGTGGCAACCTTAACTCCCCTTCTCAAAGTACTTTAAGTATTTTTTAATTTTAGTAATTGCAATTAAATTGTCACTCCCTTTACAAAAATTCGTCAAGCCCTAAACTCCTCTCCTATTGGCGGTCCGGCGGCCCCCAGATCTATTCTGGCGGCCCTCAGATATATCTGGGACCGCCGGCAGCAGGCTTGAGATATCTGTCATTTCTTTTTCAAATCATTAAATGAACTCACCCTCTCTCTATTCTGCTGCTAAGAGCTGACGTCTTTCCTACACCCAAACCTATACCCATATCTCTCTATAGATCTAATGGGTCATCTCACATTCAATTAAATAACCAAGCTTTCATTGCTTATGTTGTTATAGGTCAAGTGAATTTCATAATTAAATGCGTTCTCATCTCAAATTCAACCTTAAATCGTCACTACTCCCTAAATCTTCCTCACATCTTGGTCCTCACTTCTCGTAAACCTCTTTTCTCACCTCGAATGGTCTTTTCACTTCTAAACGGTTCCTCTCTTTCTCAATAATCTTCTCACTTCGGATAGTCGTCTCACTTCTAATAGTCTTTTTACTTTCGACGTTTCTTCTCACTTCTAAACGTTCTTTTTCACTTCTAATAAGTCTTGTTCTCTCTAACGGTTTTCTCTCAAGTCTAAAACGTTTTTTCTTTTTATTAGTCTTGTTACATATTAAATTCCTCATATATCTCTCCTAACTTAATTATTTCGTCCGGAAATATTAAGTAATTTGCTGAAATGCAAATGTCATCACTTCGCTAACTTGCCAACTTTCTAGATGTGAAGAACATAAAGAAGATATTCAATCTTCAATGTTATTGAGCACACATTGTTGAGTCTCTCATCATTCTTCAAACCATAAAAAGAACTACTAATTTCAATCCCACATTTGTTCCTTATGAATTGTTCTAACCAACAAAACACCAAACAAACCTTTTGATTTCCAATCCATCCACTTTTGTCTCGATAGGATCATATGCACATCAATTGTTAGTGAAAATGATATATCAATCTTTTCTATCAACCTCTCGTCAACACGTTCGTTCTTTAGTATCACTCATCCTTTCCCACTTTTTGGCTCTATGTAATCATTTTCATTCACATCCAAGAGCACCATCGTCTCCATCCTCGTCTTTTTTTTTTCCTTTTTATTATTTAAAAGTTTATGTGTGTTGTGTGTATAATATATATTATATTATATATTATATTCATATATATATATATATATATGTATGTATATATATGTATGTATGTATATATATGTATGTATGATTATAGTATATATGTATTTTAATATTTATATTATATATATATTTATTATATATATATATATTTATATATATGTATTTGACTATTTTGCCAAAGATATTAAGCGTCATTCTTCTACTTTTAAAAAGTATTTCTCATAATATTTTTGTACTTTTTTGTGTCAATCAATAAAACGTATCAATTCTCGTTATTCAATAAGTCGATATAATTTTTCCGTAACATTACGTCTGTGAATCTTTTAATTATAATCTTTAGGTTGTTGTTTTTAAATAATGAATGCATGTGTCTATCTTCTAACTTTGTTTCAAAAGTATCTGCTTTAGAATAATAAAATAGAAGTGCATGTCTAGTTCCCCGCTAATGTTTTGCTATATGTATATGTGCACTTGTCTACTAACTTTGTTTTATAGCACCAATATCTTGATTCCTTGGTGCCCCAAACAAGGGGGAGCATACACCGAGGGGGAGCACTTGCAAGCGTTTTGCTCATTTAAATTGCATCAAACTTTTTGAGCATCGATGGTAATTTATTTGATCATGGATCCGTTAGAGTCAATATACAAGGAATGTAATTATCATGGGGATGCAATAAGCAAGGGGGAGCTAGGAGCTATGTGGTTTAATAGCATGGATTTAGTTTAACCATGATGATAGAAGACTTCACTAGGATGATGCAAGCTCACCTTTATAGGAAGATAGGATTGGGGATTGTCAAATACGATGAAGGGTTTATTCATACTCCAAATACTTCACCTCCTCTACTTTATTTCACCTATAACCTTAAGTTCTTCCTCTCATACTTCAGCTTATTTATTGAAGTACCTACTTTCTTTTCATGCCTTCTTCTCATCTATCACGACATCCTTTAAATTATCCAAGAAACATAAAATCAACTCAACTCGTATTTCTCATGTTGTCACTTCTCATTCACTCCATATCAATATACTTGGATACACCTACCTTTTTCTCATCACTTCTACCTATTACACTCAAAGTACCTACCTTCTTCTCTGCCTACCTCACTCATCATCTCATGACTCTATTTTCTAAAACTCTCTCAAGAAAAAAACAATCCCCTTCACTTTATTTTTTATCCTCTCATCAAATCTATTACTCGGAGCTCCTTTATTCATCTAATTCCTCTAACTTATATACCCGGTAGCACATAACATCTTCTCATATCTTCTTTCATATCCACATAATACCTTTTTTGTTCGACAAAAAGGGAGAGGGAGAAGGGAGTGTAAACGAGTAAATTTTAAAACTTTATATGTGATATAGTTTACAGAGTTTGTCATCTCAAAAGGGGGAGATTGTAGTGCAATTATTACAGATATTAATCTTTTACGACTCTCTTTTATGTTTTATTAATGACAAACTATGTAACTTGTAATATGTATCGTAATGTCCGCAGTTACTCGGTAATCACTAATAATTCCTTGATTCCACGTATCAAACATCTCTTGACGTCTCAAGTGATGCATCCAAGACATAGGACATAGGTTTACAACCGACGTAAATCACATAGGTATGTAAGCTAAACATATTAAACTTGTTGGATGTTCAAAGAAATAAGTTTTTGTCTTAAATTTATATTTTTATTAAATACAACAAAAATAATTTCTCGAAAAATTATTTAGATAAATATTTTTGATTTTTAAAGAACTATTTTATTGGTAATTATTTTGGGGAAATTTCAAAATTGGGTCATTTCCCCATAAAATAAGTGTCACTTTCACCAGACAAGTTTGTCACCACAAAAAGACAAAAACAGGAGCGTCTGTCGGGGCGGTCCCTTAATTCGGTCGGCGGCCCCCTTAATTATTTGGCGGCCCCCTTATATATCTGGGACTGCCATTTCCTGACAGGCTGTTTTCAGCTCCTATAAATAGTGGGTTCTCAACTCCAACTATTTCGTAACCCTTTTGCACGATTCTTTCACTTCTTTCTTTCTCTAGATCTCAGACTAGATCTCTATTAATATTTGATCATTAACTTGGTTAATCTTGTTTAAATGTGATAATATTTCTATCCTTTCATACTTTCCTCAAGTGCAAGAGAAGAACTTCGTATCTTTAGGATCCGAAGTTTTTAGTCTAGTTTAGTCCATTGTAACATTTGTTGTTTACATATTAGATCGAGTCTTGGTTTCAACCTATAGTATGTGTAGATCTAATGATGTATATATTTGGTTGAGTTGTTTGTGGGTTGGTTTAGTTTTTTACGCCTCTTATAATTCTTGGTGATGTGGTAGATTGGTTCTTGCTAATATTAGGGACTCGAAATTAGCTTAGTGTCGGAAAAATTTTGTAAGCAAGCTGTTTATGTGTTTTAGGCAAATTAAAACAAAAGGTTTATTATGTAGGGCCATAAATTGTAAGGGTTGGTTGTACCCGGAAGAAGGACTCGAATCTAGCTTAGTGTCGACAAAAAATAAATGTAAGCATTGACTTATAAGGTTTTCTCCACCGAAATGGTGCTTGTTTGTTGATTAGTGAAGTACACTCTCGAGTTGGATACTCGAGGGTGGAGTTGTAGGAGTTAAAAAGGAGTTCGTAGAACGAACCATTATAATTCTCATGTGGTTTTCATTTTCTTTTACCTTTTCTTTACTATGTCTTTACATTTATCGCTTTACTTTTACACTTGCATTTGTGCTTTGATTGTGTGAAATAGTTGTGTTATGTTTGTTAGTCATGGGTTGTGTAGACTCTTTGTAGTAAACATTGTGGTGTGGTTTTATTGGTAGAATATGTGCTAGTAGATTGAAATCCTATTATCGACACTTTATTATATTGCGTTCAAACGTGAATTGGTGAATTTGTACAACATGATCTATGTCGAAAACATCTTTTGGAGGCGGTCCCTTTATATTTGGCGGCCCCCTGAATGTAATAGGCGGCCCTCTTATATTTTATGGGACCGCCGGCAGAGAGTGATATAATCTTTGATCTTATATTTTTTCTAATTGGTAACGTTTTCACCCCCCAACACCCCCTCTACGGTTTCCAACATGTTTGATGAAGATTACCATTTTCATTATGAAAAAAATTTGTCCTTTTGTATGGATGGAGACACAGGTTGTAAATGATGAACTAACAAGGACCCTATGTTTCGATTTGATACTAACGTTCGCTTTGTCACTCGAGTCTAATTGTCTTATTGTTAATTGGTCACACACTCGGACTAACTTAATTATGTATGATAAGTATCGTAGAACTTCATCTATATAGGTTTCCAAAAAAATATATTATAATATGCATGTGTATTGTGTTGGGAATTAACAAACTAGGTAACCAATTAGCTATGAGTACGCAACGGAATGAATCTAGTTTTAGCATATAGATTAACACATATAAATTAAACAAGTAATTTACTAACCTTTTGTTTAATAATAAAAATCAATAAAGTTACGCCGGATCTTGATCTTAAAAACATAGTGGTTAACATTACACATCTCTTGGTTGCTCATAAAACACGTTCAACCAAGTTTGTTCGATTTGACTAGTCAATCCTTCACGAACCAACACCATGTGTTGACATCAATAACCTCAAACCTCCCCTTGAAGATTTGTATCGAAAATCGCCATAAAACCCTAATTTGGTTGCACCGAAAAAACAACACAATCCAAAACACTTAAGTTTGGGTTTTTGTATTCGTCTCGAACAAGGAGAGAAAAAACCAATCCCTAGTGTAAGGGATTTAATGTGTCGATCAAAGCGAGGACAATGAAAACCGAAAACCCTTGATATGGGTTTACCGAATTGGTTTTACGGATAAACAAAGAAACAAGTAATCCCCTAATAAGAGTATTTATGGTTTACGGTTAGGGTTTAGGAAAAAAGTGAGCACCAAAAATTCTAGTGTGACTTTAGGATTTGTGTATTGTGGTGAAGAAGAATGAGGGTGTTAAGGGTTGTGTTTATATAGCTCAAAGCCAACATCTATTCTTATACAACAAGGAAACTTAGTTTCCTTTTTTTCCCTCTAAACATAACTGAACAAAACACCCCTTTCTAGATCTATTTTGGAGATTCGACCAATAAGGGACCCCACTTGGTTTCGGGTTAGTTGTTTTAGTCCCTCAGTTTATTATTTAATATATTGTTAAGCTAGTTAAATTATTTAATGTAATTACAATCAATATTTAAATTAATTATATCGTAAGTAATACATAATCTAAGTGTTTAACGAGTGTGACCCTAATAGGTCACGTATTTCCTAACGTATATAACTTGGCAAAAATGACTAACATATTCCAACAGCACCCTACATTGGGAGTCGCGTGTAGCAGGCTGTCTGATATACTGATAAGTGGTAAGTATAAGCATACACATACAATTACCTTCGTTTAATTGATATATACTTGAGATAAAGTTTCAAGAACAATCTCAGCTTTAATGGTTATGTATTACTTGCCATTATCATCCCTTTGTTCAGATACCGTTAAACCATATGGATCCTAACTCATTCCATATAGTTTAACCATTTAGTTTCTTGTTATAGAAGTTAATTCAGATCTACCAAAGTAATCATGAATCATTTGAATAAACAATTTGGGTTCTCGGCCCACACAATCATCTGATTAATTCTGAAGAGGCGCCATGGTATCATTATGCACATATTAAGTGGAGGAACAAATTCTTTGTTGACTACAAGTGTTGTGGATGCTGCTTCACATCAATTCCAAAAATAACCTTTATAACTACCATTTTCAGGTTAGCGTTTGACTTATAATCAAAAAGTGTCTGTACCCAAATTTAGAACTTGTTTGTATTCAAGTCTTAGGATGACTTAATCATTAACTGTTTTCGATATCTTAACTATGACAAGGATCCAAAAAAGTAAATATTCGAAGGTATGGGTGTTCCAATATGCATCATTTGTGAATACACATGAGTTTGGCTCGGGAACAATCCATATATTCAAAGAATATAACCAACACTCACTTTTGCACTTTTGTTATCAATATCTCACATTTGTTAAACCTGATAATGGAAATATTTAGAATGATAATCATTTAAAGGATTTTAAACATGGCAAATATATGATAACATTTTCATTATATGTATGAATGACCAATACCACGTAATCTTCATTTCATCAGAAATAAATATTGGTCTTAAGAATCCCAAGAATCCTAATTCTAAAACTGTTATGCATTTGAAAATAATTAGCAGTTAAACCCCAATGTTTCCAAACACTCTCAACTCTTTCTTTACAAGACATCCTAAATAGTTATCTGAGTAAACTTTCTGAATACTTGTTTTCAAATTCACAAAATTTATGAAGGATTTTATACGGATATTGATACGTGTCCTTATCTATTTTTGCATACTATTTCAAGTTATCATAGTATGGTAATGTGGCAGTACCCTTTAATGGGGTATTATGTTCAAACTACATACCTATCTAAACAGTCATCTTTACAGTTTCTTTAAAATGTAAAGTATCACATTCTTTAATGTGCAATGCAAACAATGCTCTTAGCTTGAGCATATCTAGATATATAGATCTATCATATAAGAAATATCCTACTTTAACTGGGATTGATCTATTCTTCAGCATTCGTGTTTGTACACAGACAACAACTATGCTTTTTATCTTTCGTATACTTTTGTTTTATCAGTCTTCTTAATCACTCTCAATTGATATTGTTGCTATCAGTTATCCTAAACATTCTCAAATAGATTCGTTGTTGTTAGCGCAATCTTTGCTCTTGTGCAAAAGTAATCAACCGGTCGCATACACAATTTAAAGTATTATTCATGATGAATCTTCGTTTAATGGGTTTTATTCCATGTATTATATTAAATTATCTCAAGTAAAATATATCATTTAAGACTTGCTTCAATGATATATTGCATTGTGTTGGACTTAATTTCCGCATATGTTTATTTCATTAAACATTTTGTTGGGATTAAAAGTCTTGATGCTGTTTGAATTACTGTTGCTCATGTTTGTGTTAATGTTGCTCAGTTGGATTTAGTGCTGCTCATGAACTTTAAAGAAAATACGTGAAGTGTTTACTACTGTTAGTACACATTTACTACTGCTAGTGAATATTAGTACTACTATTGAAAATATGCTAAGTGGTTTATACTGCTAGTACAAAGTTACTACATCTAGTGAATAATTAGTAACTGCTCAAGTTAAGATCTGATCAGAGATAGTTAATGTGCTAGAGTTAATATGCTAGTAATGTTTATTGTTAGTACTGCTTATATGAGATGTTTTTAAGTTATTTGTTTTATGAGAAAAAGATATGGGATACTTAGGAAGTTTTGTAAGCCGAACTAGGGCTTTTTGGTGTATAAAAGGAGGTCCTTGGGCATAGTGTTTAGAGTTTGATATCTTTTATCAATTTTTAAAGTCTAGACGTATAATCATAGCTTCATGGTCTTTGTAACCCTATACTTTAGAGTATTAGTATTTTTTATCATTACTTTTGTAACCCTAATACTTTAAGACGTATTATATTTTATCATTAAAATATTGGAGTTATTTGTTGAATTGTATGTTCATTGAATTTATTGTTTCATTAATAATTTTTAATTAAAGATTGATTCAGCATAATCTTTAATACATTCAAACACAGTTTCTACTATAGTTGTGTTAGATTTATCTAATATAACTAAACCTTAAACAAGCTTAAGGAATTTGATCTATTGTAAGTGGGTCAACAAGTGGTTTAGAGCTTGTTGAGGAGCTTTTGTGAATATAGAATGAACCTATTTTTGCTAAGATATGGTTCAAGATTCTGCCCACACACTGGTGGCTGCATCCATAGTTCAAATGTCAAATATGTGTGAGTATGAGATTGGAAAGATGAAGTATTGAACAATATATCCAGTATGATTAGACTATTCAATTGTGGCAAAGTCATAGAGGATAATGGTGCAAACCTTGCCAAAAACAAAATTTGTGAAAGGAGTTATGACAGAGATGCCTATTACAACTGCTGAAGAAAAGGCTCAGAGAAGATTAGAGGTGAAAGCTAGAAGTACTTTAATGATGGGCATTCCCAATGAACATCAGTTAAAGTTTAACTCTATAAAGGATGCTAAGAAGTTGTTGGAAGCTGTTGAAAAGAGATTTGGTGGGAAGACAGAGATACAAGAAAGACTCAAAGGAATCTCTTAAAGCAGCAATATGAAAACTTCACTGCTCTAAGCTCAGAGATGCTTGATCAAACTTTTGATAGGCTTTAAAAGCTTGTGAGTCAGTTGGAGCTTTTGGATGAAAAGCTTTCACAAGAAGATGTTAATCAAAAGTTATTAAGAAGTTTGTCACCTGAGTGGAACACACATGCTGTTGTGTGGAGGAATAAAGCTGATTTGGATACAATGAGCATGGATGATCTCTACAACAACCTTAAGGTGTATGAACCAAAAGTTAAAGGGATGTCCAAGCCCAAGTTAGCACACAATACAGGGCTTTTGGTCCTACTTCATGGAGTTTCTAATGTAGCAACTCAAGTTAATGTTGCTAACTCTACAAATATTGATAACTTGAGTGATGCTATTATTTGTGCATTCTTTGCTAGTCAACCAAATAGTCCTCAACTTGTACATGAGGACTTGCAACAAATCCATCCAGATGACATGGAAGAGATGGATTTAAGATGGCAAATGGCCATGTTGACTATGAGGGCAAGAAGGTTTTTGAAGAATATAGGAAGGAAGCTTACTGTTAATGGCAATGAGACTATTGGTTTTGATAAGTCCAAAGTGAAGTGCTAACAAATGTCACGGAGGGGACATTTTGCTAGGGAGTGCAGAGCTACTAGAAAATCAAGGACAACAAGAACATAGGAAAGGTAAGAAAGAGTATGCTTGTGGAAACATCTAACTTCCACAGCTTTGGTGTCATGTGTATGGTTTTGGTGGATTCTGAACTGAAGTGATAAGGCAAAGGACAGGGACTAATTATGCACTTCCATGACTTTCTCATCTTTCTAGTCCTGACTCAAGGTTCCACATGTTTCCTATTTGTTCTAAATCTTGATTTGGAATCTGTTGAACTTCTTAAAAATCTCAAATGATCAACTATTAAAGATTAAAGATTATCTGAGTTAAGGTTCTAGGTAATAAGGGACTGGTTAGAGTCAGTGGAAGAAAAACTTAAAGTTTATAAAGCAAATGAGTCTATTTATTTACAAGATATTAAGGGCTTAAAATTTGAAATTCATATAGGAGAAAAACACTATTAGGAGAGCTTAGAAAGAATTTAAAATGCATCTAAAAAAGTTTAAACATATGTCATAAAGTGTTTAGAGATAGTTGACAATTTAAGAAAGGTTTAGGCTTTGAAAATTTATAATGCAGTTCCACCTCCATACAACGGATATTTTCATGCCTCCAAAAACCTGACTTGTCTTTTACCTGGTTTAGATGATCTTGTTAATGAGCCTGTAGTTGGAAACAAGTAAAGCTATGTCTAGTGAGAAGAGCTATAAGGTAGTTAGGAAGTGTGATGATGCCCCCAAGTATTGAAGAAATGGGTGTCAAATGATGAGGAAGGAGGATATTCTTCAGCCTAAAATTAAAAAGAAAAATAGTGAGGCTTAGTCATTGTTTAAGAAAAGAGTTTCGTCAAATCTAAACAACAAGAAAAAAAACTGCATAAGAAAATACTGTTTTAACAAGTTGAGCAACTTAGGCAAAACTCACAGTCCAAAGAGGGCAATCAAAGAAATTGGAATAATCATGATTTCTCAAAAACTCGGAAGCATTTTTGAGATGTTTTATAGGCCTGGTATTGTAGGAAGCTTTGTTCATTTGCAGGTTGATTGGCAATTCCATCAAAACATGTTTTCAAAAATCAAAGGATGGTATAACCTGTTTAGAACAATGCTAAAACGGGTGAATCATCAAAATCTTTGCTAAAATGGATCACCCCTGTGCTAAAAAGAACATGGTTCCAAGTGTAGTACTAATGAAGTCCTGCTTAGTATCAATTAATACTGCTAGACAAAATATTTCTAAAATAGCAGTATTGGTTAATACTGCTAGACAAGCTAATACTGCTCACTCAAAAACAATAGTGAATGCTGCTATAACAATGTCATATCTTTCTAAACCACAACACATTCAAACTGTTACAAAGAGGGCCCATCATAAGAAAACAACATTTAACAATAGTTAATATTATTCAATGGGGTAGGTTAATAATGTTAAGGGGTAAATAAAATTAAATCTCGCTAAAGGCCAAAAAAGCAGGAAGTAGTTAATGTTGTTAAGGGAAATAATTAAATATGTTGTTAAGGCCTCAGCTTGTTGGGTTTGGAAACTAAAGCATAAAGTTTTAGAACAAGTTTCTAAACACAACAGTGCATCAATCACCCTAAAAAAGTTTGATTATATTGGTGCACAAGGCAGATCCAAGTTAGTGATGGCTTGGGTCCCCAAAAGAAACTGATTTTCTTATCTAATGTGCGGCAAGGCATTTCCACTATGGAATTTAACAGGATCAAAGGAGTAATTGATCGTGGATGATAAAGGCACATGACAAGGAACATGTCCTATACTTACAGACTATGAAGAGATAGATGGAGGATATGTTGCTTTTAGAGGGAACCCCAAAGGAGGGAAAATCACAAGAAAATGTATCATTAAAACTGGTAATCTAGATTTTGAAAATGTGTATTTTGTGTTTAATCTCTTTAGTGTCTCACAAATGTGTGATAAAAAGAATAGTGTTCTTTTTAATGACACTGAAATATAATGTTTTTATCTCCAAACTTTTAAGTTTATTGATGAAAGTCAAGTTTTACTTAAAGTTCCTAGAAAGAACAATATGTATAGTGTCGATTTAAAGAACATGGTTCCTAAAGGAGGTTTAACTTGCCTTTTTGCAAAAGCTTATTGATGAATCTAATTTGGCTAGTGGTAGGTCACTTAATTTAAAAACCATGAATTTAATTGGTCAAGGGAATCTAGTAAGAGGTGGTTTACTTCCAAACTTTTTGAAAATGATCAAACCTGTGTTGCTTGTCAAAAGGAAAAGAAGCACATAGCCTCTTGTAAGTCCAAAACAGAGAATTCAATCAGTCTTCCTTTACATTTGTTGCATTTGGACTTGTTTGGTCCAACATTTGTAAAAAGCCTTAAGAAGAAAATGTATTGCCTAGTTGTCACAAATGATTACAGTAGGTTTACATGGGTGTTCTTTCTAGCTACTAAGGATGAGGACTAGTGGACTTCTTAAGTCCTTTTTATAACTGGGTTTAGAAAATCTAGTAGATCACAAGGTTAAGGTAATTAGATGTGATAATTGGACTGAGTTCAAAAACAGAGAAATGAATCAGTTTTATGAAATGAAGGGTAATTTGAGTCAATTTAGTGTAGCTAGAATTCCTTAACAAAATGGAGTTGCTTAAGAGGAGAGGAAATATGACAATTAATTAAGCTTGCTAAGCTATGCGTGCTGATTTCTAAGTTGCCAACTACTTTTTGGGCAGAAGTAGTTAATACTGCTTGCTATGTGCAAATAGAGTTCGTTTGTAGTTAAGCCTCTTAAAACAAGGACCCCATATGAACTCTTTTCATAGTTAGAACACCAACTTTAAGTTTTTATGAGACATTTGGTTGGTCCTGATTTTCGTGATGGTCTTTGTGGATATGACTAGAGTGATCAGGTAGAGGTAGGGCCTAATTATGCACTCATGGCTTTCTCATCTTCAATTACTAACTCATAGGGCAATCCACAAATGGATTTATAGGATCAAGGAGTGATTGATAGAGGATGCTCAAGGCACAAGACAAGGAATATGTCCTATCTTACAGACTATGAAGAGATAGATGGAGAATATGTTGCTTTTAGAAGGAAACCCAAAAGAGGGAAAATCATAGAAAATGTACACAATCTAATGGTTTTACAGGTATAAAAGAAAGTGATAACGCAGATCAAGCTAGAAAGGAGACATAACATGTCAAAGATTACATTTTGCTACCATTATGGACTACTGATCCACCATATTCCCAAGATCCAAAGAGTTCTCATGATGATGGATCTAAACCTTCAAGTGATGATGGAAAAAAGGTTGATGAAGATCTAAGAAAAGATAGTGAATGTAAAAATCAAGAGAAGGAAGATAATGTTAACAGCACTAACAATGTTAATATTGCTGGTAATGTTAATACTGTTAGTTCAACTGTTAATGCTGCTGGCACAAATGAGGTTAATGTTGTTGGTGGAAAAACAAGCATTGAACTTCCATTTGATCCAAATATGCCTGCTTTGGAAGATGATAGCATATTTGACTTCTCAAGAGATGATGAAGATGATGGTGCAGTGGCTGACATGAACAATTTGGATACAACAATCCAAGTCAGTCCTAATCCAACTACAAGAATTCATAAAGATCATCCTCTTGATCAAGTGATTGGAGATTTGCAATCAGCTACACAAACAAGAAAGATGTCAAAGAATTTGGAGGAACATGGGTTTGTTAGTACTATTCAACAAAGAACAAACCATAAAGACCTTCAAAACTGCTTGTTTGCTTGTTTTTTATCACATCACACACAAACCAAGTAAACCCTAAGCAAAATAGGGTTTTAAACTACCAATGATACTTGAGCATTTGGGAACACTTAAAATGAGGTTTAGACTTATAGAGGAGCAAAAACAAATCCTCCCTTTTTAACAAAACGCCAACTTAAATCTTTTATCAATTGCCTCTAGCCAAGGCCAAAACTTCTTTCTAAACCTAGTATGAATATACTTTCAACATACCATCAAACGAAAGTATTCATTTGATCTTAATCTAGATTTGCATTGTTCCTATTCACGTAATAAGTTTTTACTCCCTTATTGGTCAAGCGAAGTCAAAGGTCACTTTGCGTAAATACATCATTTCTCGTTAAGGGATATGCTTTACTTGAGATACAAAGCACTTAGCTTGTTTGCATCAAGATGATTAGTGATCAAATCCATTGTTGATTATCATGGATTAAGTCTAAGTGACTATTTGAGTTTGTGATGTTTGGAGGTTAATTGTACTTTGAGTTTTCCTACCTCCCTACTTATAAATGATTTACAAACTACTTTTTATTTATTACATGCTCTACACAATCACTTCTCTCTAAAATCACCTAATCATGTGTTAATCATTTACCTAACAAATTATTATGCCTTCCACACACTCTAAACATTCCTTTCCTAAACCACTTCCTAATCACATTTGCTCGTCTCTTTTCTCTCTTATAGCAATGTGATTATCAACTCAATCAATCCTTTGATTAAACACTCTTATCATTATCTTCTTCAACCAAAGTTCTTGCATAATCCATACACCCTCAAGATTGCATACATATGGTAACAGTACACGAATCTAACATAATGGGGGTGCCCAGACGAGTGGCGATTGCACTCAACCCGTCTGCAGTAAACGCTGAGACCGAAACACTATGAAAATTGATCCACACAAGAACAAAAGTAAGTTCCTATTTTGACAACTTAGAACTTGAAGTTCACTTCCTCAAGATAAATGGATCATTACGAATCAGCCATGGACCTTGCTCCAAATCAGTTGCACAAGAAAATTGAATGCTATATAAACCATGTTTATCCCTATAACTCTTGTAACACCATATTTCTGCCAAGCATTCAAAATATACCTTTTCGCAACCTGAAACGCCACTTTCTTCCCAAGAATATACCCATATAAAGTATTTTTAGACCTTGCATGAACTTGTAAAACTAACGACATGATAATTTAAACATCAGCCAATTCAGTTTGTTCTGTTTCAAGAGTACGAAAATTCACCTTTCTTTGACTAGACTCCTCATGAAGAAAACTAGCATAAGAGGGAGTACAATGCATACCATCATGTTGCCGATAAGCTCCAGTTGTTCTCGTATCCACATTAGACTAAGTACCACCCTCGGGTTGATTGAAATTATCAGCTACGAAATCAGACGACAGACCACCATTACCACCATCATTCACCCTTGTATCACCAGCTCCGGTACCCTTAGCACAAAAACCCTAATAAAACCTTAAGTTGCGGCCCGTCAAAAACAAAACCCAAAAAGAATCACAAAAGGTAAGACCCTAATAAAGTATTTATTTTTTCGGAATGCTCATTTTTCAGTGCTTCATGAAGTAGCATTTAGGAGCGCTGAACATTTATGAGTTATTTTACAGATCATTCTTACACCTACAACAAGCTTACCAAACATTTTTATAAATAAAAAATGTTACTCCTCACAGCTTTGTGCTACAATTTCAATAAGAATCTTAATAACATTTAATGCGTTCTAATATGTACCTTGGGCAAAGTTAAGAAAAATCCTAACAATTAATCAATTCCTAGTTCACTTTTTAACGGAAAAGACAATTCCATTAGAAAAATTAGTAAGAGACTAAAGATTTCAAAGCATAAAGGAAAATAGAAAGAAAAAAAACAGTGGAAACAACAAAATATCATTCTCTTAATATATTTAGTGATAAAAGTAGGATTTACATAGTGATAAAAGTAGGATTTATATAGTGATAGAAGACAAACGAGCAATTAGTTGCGTCGCTCGCCCTTTTTAATTGCAAAGCTAATTCTTTTGAGAACCGCATTTGTGGATTTAGGTGTCATACTCTTTAGTAGCTCTACCACCTCAGGTGAAAGGAAACATGTATTGATTTTGAATGCATGCTTTCTCGTGTTTTGTTACTTTGCACGAGTCGTCTTTCAAAGCAGTCTGACCCACGATAAAACCCCGACTACTCAACCCCACGAGAGGAGAAACCCCGGGCACGCAGGTTTCCCCCAACCCATCCAAAAACCAAAACGTCAGTCGATTTGAGTGTGGATCTTCTATCTGACGGGTCAATCAAAAAATTCACAGGTGCTTCTTTTTAAGCGAAGACCCCGACATGTCTACATATGTCGAAAAGAATGTCCCCTAAACATATCATATCGGTACTTGAAACTCAAAAGCTCTTTACAAAAGACACTAAAAGATACCACAATACCTTAATAACCACCATAAAATCATGCAAACAATTTCAAATGCTGATTAACTATATCAAGGGTGTTTGTTAAAGCAGTACGACGTCATTGCGCGACAATGTTAATTCATGTGCATACAAATACTAAATTGTTATTTCTTCCGTCTCATAAAAAGTGTTGAACTTAATATTTATGTTTGTCAAAAAAAAATTATAGTTTCTATATATGGATAGAAATTATGAATGTTTTTCTATTTTGTAATTATAATCAAAATTTGTATTGATTGCTCATATATAATTTCTTTATTAAGCAGCGTGAGGTACAAAAACTCACTTTAATTACACATATCATAATTTTATTTTTACTTTTCGAGACGAATGGAGTAAATTGCATGGATCCGATTTACAAAGAGTAAATAATCCAAAAGATATTGTTTTTGCTGATAAAGTTAAACTTTTGTGACAAAATTAAATTACAAATTTACTCTTTTGATATTATTTGCGTAACTGTTTAAAGAGCTATAGTTAACAAAATACTTTTTGCTACAATTTGTTGTAAGATATTGATATATCCACTGACATTGAATTGTTTGTTGTGCATCCACTTTTTCGAGGGTTGTATTAGGAAGCGCATTAAGCAGCAAGAAAAGATGTGGAACGAGTGTTTGATATCCTATAGAATAAGTGGGATATAATAAAAAATTACGCACGACCAATGACTCTTAAGAAAAGTACAAACATATATGATGTACACATGCATCATATTGTATAATATGATTATAAAAGACAAAAAAAAAATTCCGACTTTTATCGAGAGGAGCAACATTTAATGATGAGCGTTACGAGAGAGTCAACGAGGAAACACATTTAAGCCTTAAAGCCGATTTAGTGGAACATTATTGGCGTCGAACTAACGGACACTAATTTTTATTGTGATTGTTGTAATTTTATTTGAATTATTAACGTAATGTTTATTACAATAATTATTAATGTAATGTATTAATGTTAGTATTTAAAGAATTGAAATGAAAAAAAGTGGCATCGTAGGTCTCCTTATTACGTTGGTTATTAACGTGTTTTGGAGAGAGAAAATTGATATCCGTCTTTTGTCTCTTGTGGGTCACCACTTTTCTTTTTTTTAGAAGCAATAAATACAACTTTTACTGATCATAACCCTTTATATGACTTCATCAAGAATTTCTTCACCCTATGGTGTCATGTTTCTCTAGCTGACGAACAGTAGAGTTCTATCTTTCTTTTCCTTAAAATAAATCACATTTTATTACACAAACAAGGTTCAATTGCACCAATAGAAACTTCCACATCTCGGACAATTGTGGGTTTTTGGTGTCATAAATTTATTACTTAATCTGTCATTTTTAACATCTTTAAAAAGGTTTTCTAAAAAAACCAACCTAATGGCCGCTTCATCATCAATCATACCTTGCTTCAACTGCAACAAGTCATCCTCTGATCAGTTATCAAACGGATGGAAATTACGCACGGGCGGATTTGCTAAGCTCTGTGGTATCTGCTAGTAAGTTTCGCCAATCTGATTCACACTCTTATACATTTATTATTTTTTTTGTTGTATGATTTGATTTGTATTTTTTCTTTTTTTAGTCGATTGTTTATAAGCTATATTAGTTGATTCAGCATGGTAGATTTATAGTAATCTACCTGAAGTTCTTGTATTTTAAGCTGTTTTGGATCTCATAGTTTATTTTTAGAAACACCCAAATTGAAATACAGTGAAATAAAAGAGGATCTTTATATGATTTACCCGGCCTATGCTGTATAATTTACTGATCACATATAAGAATTTCATTTCAAACAGAAATGAGAAAAAAATATTTTGGAGATGAAAGAAATGGTGGATGATGTTATAATCTTTTGATATATATCTCCTTATAATTATTACTATAAGTCTATACAACTCCGTAACTGGTTTGCATCTAAATCCATGCAGTTCTGTATATAAGGATGGAAAATTCTGCGAAAAGTTTCATTCGGATGAAGATGGTTGGCGGGAGTGCGAAGATTGTACAAAGGTGAGTAAATTACAGAATATGTTTTAACTATTATGTTTAAAAATTTATTCTTAGATAATTTATGTTAGGAAACATGTATCAAGATCTACACCACCATTTCTCTATTTCTTGTAATAAATGTTGTGTTTATCGTTACAGCCCATCCATTGTGGATGCATTGTGTCGCTCAGAGATTACTCATTCGATGATTTTCGTGGGATTATATGTTCGAAATGTATATGGGCTGGTTTTAAATTGGTAAGATGGAAATGTGCCTTGATTTTCATATAAAAGTCGTCTTGTATTTCGAGATCTTGGATCATAATTTATCTTTGGTATTCTACTACCACAAGAATAAAACTAACTCTATACATTTGAAACTTTTTAGGAACCATCTCACTTTAATACTGAATCAGATCCATTAGATATAACTGATCTCGTCAAGTATTATGATATCCAACCTGAAGATTTGGTGCAGCCACCCACCAATAGAGTGTATCCTCTATCTTGTTAAGTCTTTTATATTGGTTTAATTCTCTATTAGAATCTTTTTTAGCATAAATGATTTTCTTAACTAAAATATATTTAGCCCGGAACCTGTTTTGGTTCTATTGTTTGAGAAAGTGTTGACTGCCAATGATGCGAAGAGAAAGCACAGCTATATCATTATTCCGAATAAACACGCTAAGGTGATGCCAAAAACCCCAAGTTCCGAATGTTTTGGTTTTTAAGTTACTTCTAAATGCAAAACTTTGACAATGTAATTTAATGAATGTAAGAACTATATTTTGATCAGGCTCATTTCTCGGAAGCTTTTGAAAGTGAACGTTTCCCGATAAATATTCTTGATACAGATGGAAACAATTGGGATTTTAAGTTTCGGTGCTGGGTTAATGGTAACAAGAAAAAGTTTGTAATAAAAGGCGTAACCAATTTTATTATCGCAAAAGACTTGGTAGCTGGTGATACAGGTGATTATTTTAATTAATCAACATGCAAATCAAATTTGCATCTTTGCTGATTTGTGTGAGAAATTTTTTTACTAAATATATTTACATGCTATATTTTCTAGTCGTGTTTTACCGGCGGGAATCAGATGGAAAGATTATATTGGAAATAAGAAAGCCTTGTGCCGAGATACCAACTGATCATCAGGTACTTCCAGCATCTATTTAATTTTATATAGATAAGCAATATAGTGTCATCTATCTACATTTTTTTTAGTGCTTATGATTCCATTAAGCTTAAGATACAAGGAGCATTCAGTTGTCACGCAACTGAGCAGTCGTCGTTTCTTTTATAGTAATCTAAGTACCTTCGATTTATCAGCTTAATTAGCCAGTTCAGAAAGATTTTATTGAAGGCTAGAAAGAAACTAGCAAGGTTACAGAACATATAAGAATTTAAAGAAACAAACTGATCTTAATTTTATCATTAGATTACCAGTCTTAAGAATTCAGAATTTTCCAGACTCGTATCTTAATATATGCTCTGGGTTACTTTTCATTCATACGCTGATGGCTAATTCATGTGCTGAACATCTTGCAGGTGTCTAACTGATGTTCGAGACAGAAATCAATCCACAAAATAGCTTAATCTTCTGTCCATGGATGGGTGTATAATGTTGCCGGGTAGCTGCTGCATTATGTTCTCTTGTATTGGCATCTTGATATGGTTTTATTTACAGCTGGAGTTTATTGAAATTGTTATTTTAGTATTCAACACAATCCAAACTTTTATCTGCCTTATTATGTTGTGTTTTTTGTATCTTGAGATATTATGAATGTTAATTTGTTCTTTGATACATCATATAAACCCAACTTTTGCTTTACTTTTTTCTGGTAGCCTCATCTATGAGAACGCAAGTTGAATGAATATCATACAAGTGGAAGCAATGAAACCTTTTATTGTATCAAACAAAACCCTTATACACAAAAGCCATGATATACCTTAAAACAACTAGACAATTACAAGATCATAAGTTGTTTAAGGATGTACTTAGTTACGTGGTTAAGTTAAGGATGCACTTGATTACATGGCATTCACTTTGAGTTTACTTAAGCTCCGCGTGGAAGTTGGCTAAAAATTAAGAAACACACGCAAATGGGAGGAAATTGTTAGTACAAAATTCGTGTCGGGTTTGGCAAGGTGTTGAAGTCCTTTGTCGGGCCGGGCCTCCAAATGACTTGAGTGTTTAATCTTGTACTAGAGCAAGAGATGTGATATGATTTTATGCACAATTGAAAGTAAACCGTTAGCCTTACCGTGGGGACGGACCCCACGATTAGACTCCGGCGTGAGAGTAAGTATTCATATTGTCAGAGTATATGTCAGAGAGAATAAAAATAACTGTATACCTTTTGAGGTGTACTATGACCCCTATTTATAGGTGTCTAGTACTAGGGTTTCCTAGTATTTTGGTTGCTTTAGTAGTGGCCAGAGTGGGTCCCTTGTCGGGCAAAGTTCCGCGGTAATCGTGTGAACGACCGCAGACGAATCGTCTATAACTGGATCTGCGGACGGATCACTGGGTTCGTGCCGCGGCCAATGCGAGATTGGGTTTTACTACGGCCCGTTATTGACAGGTTGGGCCCAAAAGCCCAAGTAATAGTGTGGCCCAAGCCCAGAGGCTTGGTACACCTAGTATACGTCATCAAGTCCCCCCAGTCTAGTATGATATTGCCTGCGGATCATGTCCTGCGTGCGGTGATCAATGCTAGACTTTCGGCTACTTTATTTCCTTCTGGAGTCATCTATTTTATGTCGTGCCGCTTTTTTTTTTAAAGGTTGGTGACGCTTCAGTGACGTGGAGCGTTGCTGTCCCTTTACCTTCTGACTGGTGACAGTTTTGACAGCTTTTTACCAATTTCCTATGCGCTTTTCTACCGTTGATTAGGCAAGTGATATACACGTGGCGTCATCCAAGTATCGGTAGGAGTAAATATACCCAAAGTATAAATACCCCCCTCATTTTTACTGTTTTTCTCTTCTCAAAATCTTTCCACCGCCATTGTTAATTTCTTTGAGCTTTTACTTTTTATTCCACGTCCGCGCGTTGTTTTCCTCGTTTTTACAGTTTTTCGAGATTCAGGTTAGCATCTATCTTCGTTTGTCTTCTTCAAAATGGCTAATAAACATTCCATTATGACCCGAGAAATGGTAGAGAGCTTTTGCAATAGTTATTATATTCCCGATGAAGTTCATCCTACCGCACCGGGGCGAGATAGGACTATCACCCAATTTCCTGAGGGTAAAGTGGGTGTCTATACTAGGTTATTTGATTACTGTGGCTATAGGATTCCTCTTACCAAATTTTTTGTATCCGTTCTCAAATATTTCCGTATACATATTTCTCAATTATCCCCCTTTGGTGCTGCTCGTATATCTCATTTCGAGGTTTTGACGCGCGTACTTGATCTTGGCCCGTCGGTATCTGTTTTCCGTGCATTTTATACGCGTATGTATAGTGACGGATTGTTTTCATTTGCGAAACGTTCCCTATCGGCTCCTTCTTGTCTCTCGAAGCCTCCGGATTCTATTAAGAACTGGGCGGACCATTTTTTCTGGGTTGATTCCCGAGTGTTTCCTATCTCCGTTCCTTTGTATACTGGGGGCGTGTTGGAGAAGGATCCGGCTCCCCATCTCACTGCTCGTCAAGAGCAGGCTGTTCAGATTCTTTCTTCTAATAAAGCTCCCTTCCGGCGGTATCCGGAATGCTTTTTAGCTCTTGTGGGTTTAAGTCCTTACTATCCATTTGGTGAAAATACTTATCCAGCTTTTGAGGGACCTGATAGAACGGGTGGGTGAAAATACTTGGCCCTTGTGGGAATGCTTTTTTTTATATATTTTTTGTGTATGGTGTTTAGTCTTGGTTTTTATTTTGCAGACATGGGCTTGCTTGACTATATCAGGACCGCTGACCCCCGGAAGGTGCAAGCGGTAGAAGTTCAGAAAGGGGAGGAGCAAGTGACGTTGTTTGATAGTATAAAGCATTGTTTCGTTTCCCTGGATGCTCCTGCTGTGGCACGTCAAGCAAGCGGTAGTGGCTCTAGCGCTGGTGCCGAGGTTTCTGCTCCGTCCGTGGAAGGGAATGTTGTTGAAGAGAACGTTATTCCGGAGGGTACTTTCTTGGATTTAACAGACCCGGAATGTGATGTGGCTGTGGTTGAGAAAAATGCTCAAAAACAGCCGGAGAAGGCCAAGAGAAAAAAGTTGTTAAAGCGAAGTGACCCTCTTCCTGCTAA
>BQNB010035148.1:0-51080 GCA_026074375.1 Tanacetum coccineum | reverse complement strand
TTAAATTGAGATTTGAATATCAGCAGTACTAACTAACTTAGTACTGCTGATGTAAAGTTCCCTTTTTTTTAACAGCTGAATAAGCTAAGAAGATAAGCAGTAAATGAAAAGTTAAAACCTAAACCATATTAAGCTATATCTAGATTACTTATATCTTGAATTTAAGATCCTAAATCCTACTCTTACTTCACCAAAAATTAAGCCAAAGGTGGCAGTACTAACTTGTGAAAGCAGTACTAACTTGTTAGTTAGTACTGGTAGTGTAAAGTACCAGTAGTACTAACTTATTGTTAGTACTGGTGCAGTTTTGCACAAGTGTAAACCAAGAGTGCAAGTTTCCTAAGGGAATCACTGCACTAAAACTCACTCAAATAGAGTGTAAAAACAAAGTTCAAGCAAATTGCACAAGTAATTTTGACTTTTAGAGGTCAAACACACTTAAGCCAAACACCCCTTTAAGACTAAGACATTTATGATTAAGCTACTACTTTGAAATCTAGTAAACAAGTGCTTAATACCAGACAATTAACAGATTAAAACTACTTTAATAAGCATGATTTAACAACTGAATAAGCAATAATCTAAGACTTAAGCTACTTTACTATATTTTTGGTTTTTTAGAGGTTTTTAAGACAATAATATGAAAATCTATGATTTAAACTAAGAAAATTGAAAACAGATAAACAACTAAGATGATTTAGCTAGATAAAACTCAAATAAGCACTAATAAGCAAAGAGAATAAGCAAATAAGCAGATCTAAATATAGAAAGCAATGATATCATTATTTAAAGCTAGAATTAAAGGAAATGAAAGAGAAACTTACAAACTCCTCTAGCTAAACAAGAGGACCAATAAAGGCAGCTACAAGCTCCCTAGCTTATTAGATAAGCTAGGGTAAAGTCCTTGGGATCTCTTCTACTTTAAGATCCCCTTCCAAAAGCTCTAATCCAATAAGATCCATGATAGATTAAACTGATTTAAGGTTTAGGTAAGATTAATTCTGAATTCAAATAGCTCTATTTCAGCTTATAGACTGAAAGAGCTTATGAGTAGCTTATGACTATTTAGCTTAACAGTTTAAAGTAAAATAAGAGCTTATAAAGTAAATAAGAGAGCTTAAAAGAGATTAAAAACTTCTGAATTCATTGATAGAAAACTTGATTACAATATCTAAAAAGAAATTACAAAGTTTAAAGTAAAATTAAGCTAAAAATTAATCCTAAAAGCTACGTGTGTGTGTGTGAAGAGTGAAGCCCTTTTTATAGCCTGCCTTGGAAGATTCTAGCCCTCTTGCCCTGCTCTCCAAACTTTCAATCTCAACCAATCATTTCTTCAATCATTCAAGCATCAATTGTGGCCGTTTGATCAAGCTGTGGACACCTGAAGATTGCCAGCGTGTCATTCTCTTTTGGATGCATTTGTGCTTCTTTTGTGAGTATTTTAGCACAAAAACCCACGCCTTTTTGTGCTTTCACCATTGTTGACGTGGCCCTTGATTGGGAGAGGCTAAGTAATCCCTTGATAAAGACTGATTTGTCCCTTTATTTGTGTTAGAGAGCTCATGAATTGACCTAAGCACCCTTTAATTTGGAAAACCCCTTTGATTTACCCTTTTTGGTGAAACGGGGGAGACGGGTGAATAGTAAAAAGGGTTGGCGCCCTTTTTAGACAGTTAAAACTGTTATAGGTTTGGCATTTTTACACTTTCAGTCCCTCTCTTTATTACTATTCTTATTTTTTTTTTTATTCTTTTCCCTTTTTCAATTTAAAAATAACTTTCTGAATTTGCAAGATTGGTCCTGTGTTTTTATAATTAAAAGAAAAAATGGCTTTGTTGACTTATGTTTGACCCATGATTGGGTTGTTTATTTGACAGATTTACTGTGGCTTGACTTTTTTGGCTTCGGCTTTTACTCTTTCGTCTGATTCTCTGTCCGTGCTTGCCCCTTTTTGATTGTTATCTTTGATATCTGACTTACCGTAACGTGCACACACAAAACAACAAATATCAAGCAAGTTTTGCCATTTTTGGTCTGTTTTGGGTTTAATTAGGTGATTTTAAGCATAAATGGATATGTGTATTCTACACTTATCAATACTCTCAAAAATGGCATAATGGAACATCAAGGACCAGAAGTATAGAAACTTCTGACAGATTAGCACTAGACAATACAAACCACACAAATCGGGAAGAGAAAATCGAAGAATGTTGAATAAAAAAGGTTTATGTGCTCATGTTAGATATGAATACTGTAAAGGTCCCTACTACACCAAAGATTGTCCACTCAAGGAAGAAGGGAAAACCCTAAAAGAAGTTTACTACACACAATTTGGTTCACCTTTTCACGGAGGGGGATATAGAGCAACTGCTCTGGGACGTATTGATTGTCAGAATAGTAATCTTCAAATATCTTCGTTTAAGCTCCAGAATGCATGCCTTTTAGTTAACTTTCACCAAGTACTCTATAATTACTACAATTCTTAAATACAAATGATTAAGTAACGATTCTTTGCAATAAAATGGGGTAATTACATGAGATAAATGATGATATAAGAATGACGTTATTTGATGTCACCAGTACTACAGGAAAGAGGATTTGGAAGTTTACCGAGCTCCACTAAAACTAACTTAAGAGAACATGTCAATTCGATCTCGACTATTATTGAAGCTGATGCAAGCTCGATATACCGTATTAGATCACACCAATACGCCATATCCACTAGATAGAACAGTACACTGATGTACGAAACAAAACAAATAACAATCCCGTTTCTAAGTCGTTTGAATGGTTGCTACTGTGAAAGTAAGAAGGGATCATATGGACCGCAATTTTCGGAAGCTTACTCATATGGAGCTTCACATATCAATAAATCCATACAACGAAAGGAGAAAGACCCAAGGAGACCTTGATATATTAATAATGTTTACTTTGATAATGGCCTTGCTGACTTAGGAGATAGCGTAAGTGTCATGCCTCTCTTGACCTACCTTAACTTAGGTTTAGGCGAATTAGCTCACACTAAGTTGACAGTTGAATTAGCAGTTAGGACCATGAAATATCCAAAAGGAATTGCTGAAAACGTGCTAGTAGGTATTGGTAAATTTGTTTTCCTTATAGTTTTTATAATTCTTGATATGCTTGAGGATATGAAAGTGCCCTTGATCCTCGAAAGACCATTTTTGTCTACCGCCCATGCTAAGATTGATGTTTTCAAAAGAAAGATTACTTTAAGAGTTGGGGAAGAGAAAATAATTTTCAAAAGTATTAAACCTACTAGTAGTTTAATTAAGAGGGTCTACATGTTAAGCTTAAGGGAAAGAATGGAACTTGATTTAGAATCTAGGCTAATGGGAGAGACTTTGGTGTTGAATAGATCATTAGACCCTTTCTTTGAGGATTACAAAGAACTAAACGATCTTAATGTACCATTAGAGCTTAGGAGAGATCAAGTTGACGATTTGATGCCCACCATTGAGGAAGGTGAGGTCATTGAGGAATTTAGAGCTAGGAATGATGCTAGAATGGTTAGCAAATTTTTTGGATATCCTAGTGATTGCAACCACAATAAGAAGATCCGTATTAATTGTACCTACAACTTGAAGTTTTCTTGCATGATAGGTTTTGAATTTTTACACGCTAATTTTTTCCCTATCTTGTACGTAAATGTGATGTCCAAAAAGTTTTATAATTCTATAAGGAAGGACAAATTAGAATACAAGGGAAACAATGTAGTTGGAGCCTTAATGAACATACCTATCTTTGTTGGAACTTTTTCTATCTTAACAGATTTTGCAGTTTTAGAAGATATGGATGCTTATCGTGATGAAGGAATGGGCGATGTTATTTTTGGCGAACCGTTTTTGAGAGAAGTTGGGATTAATGCAAGACGGTTTGAAGGAATGATTACCATTTACAATGGTAATGAAGAAGTTACTTACCAAATGGTGCGGTCACATCCGAGGTTTAAACACCACACTAATGAACAATGCAACAAGATCCCGCCATTACTAAAGGTGAGTGAAGAAGATAAGATGAATGGGATCTCGCACTCGTACCAAAAGCTCAAGAGTTTCTACAAGGGGGTCTTGAACTTAGGACCCGAATATGTCCGAGATGCGAAGATGGAAGAATGGCTCACACGCGGGCACATAAGCGTGCATGAGATGGAGTAAAGAAGTTAGAAGAAAAGTCTAACAAAGACTAGATGAATGAAAAGTACTTCTCGGGAGACAACCTGGATTGTTATTTATTTTTAACGAGCCTGTCTTCCCAGACATCAATACGGCGTATCCGCTCCTTACCATACGACGTATTGAATGTTTGGTCATTATCAGTCCTTTAATTTTATGCACTTTAAACATTATTGTCAGTTCTATCAATATGGTGTATTCATGCACATGATACGGCGTATTCAACAGACTAACTCGTATTTAGATACATTTACAGGTTTCTCAATATGGCATATTCTAGTTTATGGATACGGTGTATTGGTTTCCTGTACAGTTTATTTAGCTAATTTAATTAACCGTAGATACCCGAGATAGGATTTTGCATGTTTTCCTATAATTTGCACAGGACCTCGATGAAAAGAAATCGATGATGTTGATGAAGTATCTACAATCAGGAAATCTGGAAGTGTTGGAGTCTTGAAACTTCAAGACGGCTGTTCAACACAATCTTGCTCATAAACTCAGCTTGGAAAATCTACCGAGAAAAATATCAGGGGAGTTTCTCATTCTAATTCTTTTAATTCCCGTTTTTAATGTTTTATCTATACAACGAGGATGTTGTATAATTCAAGTGGGCAGATGGGAATTAGAATGTATACTTGTCCTATTTTTCACATAAAATGCTTAAATTATGCTCAAATTTAAAAAAATTTCAATCATACTTTTGTGAAATTACTAGATACATAACCTGCACACAATAACCCTTATTAGATATTGTGAGGATTTAACCTTATCCGTTTCCAAATGTTTACCCAAATTCCACAAAATATGAGTGTGGCGGTGATGTTGTAGACTTTAGAACTTGGCTTGGTATATCTATTCAAGACCACAATAATGAGTACTATGAATTTAGATAGAGTAACTTGTTTAAAATGGTAAATTTCTAGGATTAAACCCAAAAAAGCATTTATATGTTGTTTTATTAACTAACTACACTGGTTAGTTAAGTCCTTGTATAAACCCTTTGTTTACTCTCATCTTAAGAGTAAAATACCCCTAGAAAAACCTGTAGAGACGATCCTTTAGGAATTACACCAACTGTTTTTTTTGTTAAACATTTACAACTTAGCCTACCCTGTTAGATTAAGTCCATTTATCAGTTGCTAGTTTCTTAAAGTGTAAAGTATGTATTTCCCGAGTCTTGTGTCAATTTTCTATCTTTGGTACGGTTGGGAAGAAATTTGCATATTGCAAATAGGAATGTATAAAGTAGTCAAAACTCATGTATTTTTACTACCAACATAATTATTAGTACGTCCGAAGAATGAAGAATTATCGACGGAATTATCCCGAGTTATTATGATCGTGAAGATGGTGAAATTACACTGAGTTTCGTAGTATAGTATAGTTCAAAAATATCAAAAAAAATTAGAAAATCGCAAAAAAAGAGGAGGAAAGTTTGAAGATAATCATTTCGCAAGAGCTTAGACCTAAGGAATTATATAAAGGATCGATTATTCGTTGATAAGTCTTATAAGTCAACGATGTAGAGTTTTGTATAAAGTGGTAGATATCACCACTTGTCTTGCAAAAGTATGTAAAGTATGGGATGATTGGGAAGTTGAGCATTACGGGAATGCCAACTCAGGTTGTTGTTTTTGATCTATGATTAAGACGTTTGTAAATAGTTGTGTCTTAAACATGATAACGGTCGGGAAAAAGTGTCAAGCAACTTATATCTTAGACCTAGTCTATTTGTTTCATAATTTTTGTTTAACAACAATTTAATTCCCTTTCCTAATCATTAACCATGGGTTTTACACGAATGAGGATGTGTATGATCATGCATGTCTATTCCATCGTTACGGCCATGTATGCATGTCTCAGCTGCCTTGTTGGTTTATTACTATTGGTGAAAGTTAAAAGATTCCTATCCTATATCATTCTTTATCCTAAACCTTGTTTAAAATAAAATGAGGATGTGATCGAACAAACATGTCTATTCCATCGTTACGGCCATGTATGTGTGCTTCGGCTGCCTTGTTGGTGTGGTACTTTTGGTGAAAGATTGTAGAATGATCAACCCTAAGCCTTATAATAAAAACCCATTTTACCTTTATAAACTTGTTACTCCTTTGCTCTATTGGTAGAGATGTGTATCCTTGCCAAACCTATGATAGAGTACTCGTCATGACCGAGTAATTGAGCGAATTAGTTACATATGTGGGATGGGACTTCCAAGACCTTACCAGCTTATCTTAATTAAGCTGGAGCTTGTTGAGTAGCTCCTCGAGTATTTTTATAAGCCTTGTTTGTGCAACGGCTTTTGTAACTCTTCATTTTACCTTTTATAGCTTAATTTTTCATTCTGTCTTATTTCTGCTTAATATTAACTTTTAGTTGTTTAGATTAGCTTATTATTGCTTATAATAGTTGTTTAATGCTTAATATAGTCAATCATTAGTTTAAATCTTAGTTTATATGATTTTGATATAAAACAGTTATAAAAACCAAAAATATTAGCACAGTTTATAAGCTTATAGTTGTAGCTTATCTGATAATTGAAACTTGCTCATTAGGACTGTTATAAGCTTTGTAGTATCTGGTATTTGAAGATTAAACTCTATTTCTCAATCTTATAAGCTAAAAATAAAGTTAAGCTGTCTAAATGGGTGTTTGGTATAAGACAGCACTAACTTTGGTTAGTGCTGTCAAGTGTTTTATAACTTTTTAGACTGAGTTTTAAATTCATATTTAAAGTTTATAAGATTTGTTCTAAGGTTTTTAAAGGCTAAATCAAAGTCTAATCAAGTTTGTGAAGTAGTTGTTAAAATCTGTGGTCATAAGTTCAGGTTCTTAACTCTTTGTGCCTTTAATTGTTCTAGCTGCATTTGTTGCTCAATTTGTTCTTGTTTAGTAGTTTTATAAGTGTTGGAACCAAGTCATTAGGTCTGCATCAATTTGGTTTTGAGTTTTGGTGAGAAGTTAGTAAACTGCATCAGCAAGTAAAACAGTCTTATAGCTATTTTCAACTTAAAAATTCAGCTAGTATAAGTAGAAGTTAGCTTTTGAAATTTAGAGCACAAGTAGATTATAGGCCAAATTAGATAGGTTAGGGCTTGTTTCAGTTTAAATAGCTTATTTTAGTATCTGTTCTAGATCTGCAAATCTGTCCTTTGTCTTTTCATAAAAATTGAAAAAACCAAAAAATAGTGCATCCTGCCTGAAGTAGCTTTTTCAAATATGTTTTTCTTAGCATAAATGGATTTCAAAATGCTTTTCAATTGCTGTTTAAGGTAGCTTATAGGACAAGTCTTCAAGTGATATAAGTCAGTTAGTCATAAGGTTCCTTTTACTTGCTTAAAAATAAGCTCAAAAAGTCCTTGTTGGACTATTTTGGAAACAGTTTTTAAGTCAAAATGCTTATTGGTTTTTCTCAGCTTATTGTTTGTATTTTTTGATTAATTCCTGCTCATACTTGCTTATTAGGTTAGTTTTTTAGTTGTTAGTAGCTTATTTGGCTCAGGCTTGAGCTTATTCAGTTTTTCTAGCTAATGTAGTTTAGTGAAAAAGCTCAAAATCATTTTTAGTCATATCTGCAACTTTTAGTCTTAATTTCTGGCTTATTGCTTACATTTCAAAAAATATTTCTTTTGTAAAAAGTTCTTATTTTAAGTTGTTTTACAAGTTTGTGCAAAAAAGATTTGAAAAATAAAAAAAATTAGCAAAAAGGGGAAGCACAGATTCGAACCTGTGACCTCCCCCTTCCATACCAAACAAATTTAACACACTCACTCTTAACCAACAGCGCCCTTGGGTCTTTTCCGTTTGATGTTGTTTTCAATTTTCTTTTATAATCTTTTTCTAGTTAAGCTCTTACGAGCTTATTTGCTTATTTTGTGATTATTCGTTTAGCATTTTTTCCAGTTTACATTTTCTTAGTTTCCTCTTTAGATTTAGTACTTTTCAATACATTTTTCTAGATTTTTTTAGAGTAGTTTAGTATCATTTTTATCAATTTCTAGAATAAAATCATTTTTAATTCATAATAAATAAAATAAACAAAAAAATAATAAATTTCTTTTTCTAAAAATCATTTTTGGTCTTTTAGCATCTAGGAAAATTAGTTTGGCCCTTTTAGGTTCATTTTTGCTCAAATTAGATTTAAGTAAACGTTTTATAAATCCCGTTAACGTTTTTGAGCAAGTTCTTGTAATTGATTTTTATGAGCCTTTATTTGCCAACTAGTAGGAATTAGTTTTCGAAATCAAAAATCCCATCACCATTCAAATCACTGTCCAAATAAGAACGGGGTCTCAATTCATAATTCTTAAGGTATAAACGACCCGGTGAACACTTACGGGTTAACGTACGATATTTTGTGTAGATTTTACTTTTAATCTTTGTCCTCAAGGATTATTAGTGAATTTCTTATACTTTGATATTCTTTAGTATATATTAATATAATTATATATATATATATCATTTATATATATATAATATTATAGTCTAATATACATTTAATTATAATTGAAAGTTCATTTTTGGCGCCGATGCACGAGGAAATGTGTTAAGATTTCTCTCGTTTGAATTTGTCGATCTGCATTTGGAGACTTTTCGTCTTCGGGAATGTTTCGTCTTTTGAATAAAAAATCAAAAAAAAATAATATAATAATATAATAATATTAAAAATAAAAAAAAATTTTCTTTTTTTTTTTTACTATATATAGAGGTGTATAGAAATAACACAAAAATATTTTTTTTTTCTCAAATTTTGGTGTATATATATATCATGTAATCAAAATACCAAAAAAAAATCGAAAAAAACAATAAAAATAATGTCTTGTGTCACTTATGAAAAAGGAGCACTCTTTTGTGACATAAGATATAAGTATGGGTATTAAGGAGGGTTTGTATTTTTTCTTTCTTCATGTTTATCGTTCAAGGAACTACGACACGAAGGGATAACGTTTTTAAGGCGATTCTGCTCACACTACGTCCCCCGCTTGCTTGCGAAATGTCACTGAAGGAGTTACCCTAAGTTTGTTGATTATTCGATGAAATAAAAATATTTTGTGTATATATTTTCTCCTCGTTTGTTTTATTGGTTTTATTTGTAGTGCATGCGCACTAGAAATTCTTATTATCTAAATAATTACCCGTAACCATTCCGAGACGTCAAAATAGACAAGTGATCCAACGTAGTCGTAACCCGCGCTTTGTACTATCGTTGGCAGTTGCACACAATGGCGGAAAATGAACAATGGAAGAGCTTACTTCAAGCAACCCACGGTAAGGGTATGGAGAAGCTATTCGGTTCATACCGAAAATATTATGCGGACCATTTTAAAAATTATGACGAATTTGCTAAATTGGTTCAAGCTAAACCGCCTTTCATGGATTTGGAGGGAAAAAATCCCATACTCATTATAACAATTTCAAAAGGTATTACCTGACTTTGAAATTTAGGGACGTGCCGAATGATGTGATTAAACTCATGATGTTTCCATATTCACTCGAGGGGGCCGCAAGAGTTTGGTACGATAAAGAACCTCCTAATTCTATCTTAACTTGGGACAATCTCGTAAACAAATTCATGAATCTATTTTTTTCCTCCACCTCGCAGTCCACCCACCTCCAAAATGTAAATCTCTCGATTTTACTCAAAAATTTGAGGAGAATTTTGGTGAGCATGGGATAACTGATTTAAGGTATGCTTAGAGCATGTACCCACCTCGGATTTACGGAGTTACCCAATTGAACTTTTTATAATGGCTTATAAATGAGAATGATCGAGTCTCCTTACAAATGCCGCGCGCGGGTGGAATATCTTTTGAGTAAGGACTACTAGATGAAGCTTGAACATATTGAGAATAAGTCAAAAGTCTCGTTATTCACGAACAAACGAATGTTTCTAGGGATGGATTACAGACTTTCTAGGGTGTTTGTGTGAAAGTTAGTAAGAAGGATGATAGAAATGATAAGCTTGCGGACCCAAATTTCGGACCTTAGTTTAGTGATTTGTTACTAAGAAAGTTGTCACTCCCGCTACGGTTAAAGCGGTTCAGGAATCTTGTGTTATTTGTGGTGATGCACATGCTTACTATAATTGTAATGCTACCGATAGAAATCAATCGAGTGTTTGTGCGGCAACGGGTGCTTACAATCAAGTTATCCCTCCAAACCGTTGCTGAGCAACAAATTGCACACCGGTTTTTGCTCCGATGGCTTAAAATAATCAATATAGGTTTAATCAAAATCAAGGGAACAATTTTAATCGGGGAAATAATTTTCATCGTAATCAAGGATTTCAAGCTCCAATTAATCATGCTCCAAATTTTCAAAATCAAGGATTTCAAAACCAATCTTTTCAAGCTCCTAATAATCAAGTTCAACAAGGGATTTCAAATCGAGTTTTCAGTGTACATGAATCTAATGAGTCAATGATGGAGAATATGCAAAACTTAAATTAATGTTTTGAGGGGTGATTTTAATTAAGCAAGAAAAGGAAGTCTTAGGAGGATTTTAATAAATGATATAAGGAGTATTTTATGTAGTTTCTTGTTAATAACCAAGCTCAATTTGGGTACATCTTCCGTGTTTTTTATTCCTAACCCGCAAGGGTGAGGATAAAAGCAATCACTACTCGATGTGTGTTGCTTTATGAGGGTACCCTCGATTCAGACTAATCCTTCTCAAAATAGTAGTGGAACGTGAAACCAAAATGGATAGGCAGCAAACTAATTTTATAAGGTATGTACCGACTCAAATCCTACCTCTGGTTATTTTACTATTCCTATTCCGGAATCCGATTTTCTGAACCTAGACTTTACCTAATGCACTAATATTCCATTATCCTTCTAGACTTAATGATCAAAAGATGCTAATGAAAAAGCTACGATCAGATGGAGGAAGTTCATTTCAAATCTTCAAGATTTTGCCGCTTCGACATTGCTTCGCGAGGGGTGAATGCTCTTCTTGGATGCCAAATTTTCTCTACGTATTAAAAGTTTGCTTAAAATATAAGGACAAAGTTGTTTGAATTAGCTAAAGTTACCAATTGAATAGAATTGTTCGGCGATGCTCCTTAAAAGCTTCACGAAAAAGCCTTGAGATCCCCGGCAAGTTCTTTATACAATGTGATTTCCAGGATGGATGTATGTCCAAGCCTTGGCCGATTTGGCGCTAGCATTAAATCTTATGCCTCTTTCCAAATGGAAAAAGCTTTCCTTACCCAAACTTACCCCCACTTGGATGACTCTTGAGTTAGCGAATCGATCCATTACTCGTCCCCCACCAATTAACGGATTCGTAACGAAAGGACGTCTTTGTACAAGTGAGGGAAGTTTTTCACTTTCCTACCGACTTTGTTGTTGTTGATTTTGATGTCAATCCTCGGGTTCCTCTCATTCTCGGGAGATCCTTCTTGAGGACCGGTCGTGCCTTAATTGATGTTTACGGAGAAGAAATAACCCTTCGGTTAATGATGAAGCCGTTAACTTTTCATCTCAATCAAACTGTGAGCTACTCCATCTAAATATGATGATATGTCGGTAAACCGAAATTGAGTCATTGACGTTGCTTGTGAGGAGTTATGTTCAAGACGTGCCTTGGTTTTTTCAATAATCTACGGGTGGACTATCCCACCCCGACTTCTGTGCCCCTATTCATTTAGACTCTTCTCTTTCCCTCACTCCGTTCGAGGGATGTGACTAAATTTTGGAAGGAGATCGAGGATTATCTCAAGTCTGATTCACATTTCACAGAAAATTTGTCATGTCGATTTTGACCTGGAGGGAGATCTTCGTTTAATTGAGGAGTTATTAATAATGATCTTCTATCCCTCTCCCTCTTTATCATATCCATTAAGTAGCAGTAGTACTACTTTTTCGTCTCTAGTCTTCTACACAGTTGAGACTTGTGATGTTCTTCTCGAGGAGTCGCACGATGAAAACTTGTCCTTCTTGAACCATTTCAACTGGAAAATGCGGTGATAGACGACTTTGATTACGGAGGGAGTTTTTCTTACTACTGTAAGAAGTTATTAATGATTATCATCATCTCCTCTCTCCGCAAAGAACTTAATTTTAAGAAATTAAAATGATAAAATATTCGATTGATGATTAGCCCTATTGGCTGGTTTAAAGGAAAAATCCGTGACTTTCTCTAACCCTCTTTTCGATTCAAATGACGATTTTACCTCTAGTGATGACGAGTCACTATCCGATGAGGACGTTCCGGAAGATAATGTTAAAATTTACTCGAACCCTCTTTTCGAATATGATGACGAATACATTTCTAGTGACGTAAATCCACTTTTTGATGAGGTGTTAGAGGATATCGAAAGCAACGAATCTTGTTTTTCTAAACTTGATGAGCCGGCTTTGTTAGTGACACCTCTTTTCGATGCTAATGAGGATGAGTGTTTCGACCCAGGAGGCGTAATTGATGAAATCGATGCTTTTCTAGATATGGATATTTCTACGGATATTGAGAACGGTGATTATGACTCGGAGGTAGATATAATTATCTTGAGGAGTTTGCTTATTGATGGACACCTATCCTCTAATCTCCCTACCCGGGGTTTTTTGTTTCTATTCTTTTAGATCATGACCAAGAAGATTCAATTGGATGACCTGAATGATGATTTTGATGACCAAGGACAAAGTTTTCACCTCAGGAGTTGGGAGATAATTTTTATCCATCATATGTCGAAATTATCCATTAAGGATCGCCATTATTTCTTCCATTCCATATGTTATCCGTAAGTTTTTCCTTATTTCACTATCCGATGGATTCTTTTCTTCATCTCTTTTTTTTTCTTGTTTTTCTTTTCTTTTCTTTTTTTTTTTCTTTTTTTTTTTTTTTTTATTCCGGGACTCAAGAGATACCATTTTTGACCCCGGCATTCTTCGCTTTTCATTTTTCTTTTTTGAGCTATGGGTGGCATTTGAAGTCAAATGGAAGTTTGCTCCTTCTGTTGTTCCATCCTCTTAGAAAAATAAATGCGGGGATCGAGTCAAGTATGTGACTCGATTACCAAAACAAAGCGCTTAGTGGGAGGACCCCAGAGCTTATCAATGTCTTTATTCTTTCTTATTTCTAATGTGATGTGAGGAGGCTTGTACTCTTCTAATTCTTGTTGTTTGTGCTTGTGATTGTTTGTAGGTATGGACCCAAATTTTTTTTGAAGACTCTCGTGTTCGGTGTTTTGTCCCGGTTCACTCGAGCTTCCTAGCCTTTGCTTGCCATTAGTTTGGGGAATCTGAATATCCTTGGTTTTTATCGAACTAGCATCTATCTTTTAGATACTTAAATATAGGCGTAAGATTTTTTTGTGATATTCTCCAGGCTCGGATTATGCATTCGTCTTTTTGAGTTTCTCGTTTGGGGATTTTGAGCCTTAGACTTGGAAACATTGAGGACAATGTTTAGTTTTAGTATGGTGGTGGGATATCTTTGATATGATCTTACCTACCTATTGAGCCGATGTTCTCTCAAGTACACCCGTTTTCCTGCAAAATTAAAATTTTTTTAAGTTTTATATATTATAGATATATTTTTTATATATATATATATATATATATATATATATATATATATATATATATATATATATAAATTGACACGAATGTAGGCTTTCCGTTGGTGAGAACAAAAGTAAAATTTTGACCCGACCGGTTTTATATCTTAGCTTTCTCCTTAACGTAAATAAATTGAAATTTGCTAATCTTTTATACAAGGAGCTATAAAAAGCAAGTCTAGCTTGAAAAAGTCAAGATTTTGCAAGTTCCCATAATTGATTTTAAATATGCAAAGATCGATTTATTTGGCTAAGTATTCACTAATTTCTTTATTAGGAATTTTAAACTGTGAAGAACAAGAGATGATAGAGTAGAATATAAGTTTTGATGCTAAAGTGAATAGTAGGATTTTTTAAAGCTCATAAGTGTTAATTGTAGTTTTTCTCCATTAGCTTGTCTTCACCTTTATATATAATTGTTTAATTAAATTAGAGTTGTGCGGATATTTTGGATATATTTTGTTGGATAGCGGTTTATTTAGTTCCTTTGTGATCAGATGAGTATAACATCAGGAATACTTAATTTTGCATAATATATGTATCACATTAATAAATATTTTGCTTATTACCCTTAAGCGCCTTTAGGGTATATGGGGTAAGTGAAAAATTATAGCACTTATTCGTTCCTTAAGAGTTAGGGGTTTATGGTGCAAATTAAGATTGTCCATTTATGTCTTAGAGCCTAAGGGTATATGACTAAATGGGAGCCTTGACTTAAGTCACTATAAAAGCTAAATTTTGGTTGCCTCGATGTGAACATAATTTTGTGACATTTGATCTTTGAAAAAGACTAGGAACTAATTATTGCGTCTTAACCGTTACCCTTTATTTTTGGATAACTAAGTATCTCGAAATAAAGTCTTTAAAGAGCCTTCGGGTATCTATGAACTTAAATAAAATCTTTGAGATACAAAATTAGGAATAAGGGGAGGAGGAAGTAATACACAATTAACTTTTATGAGTAGTGTTAGCATCATAACTTGTATTTTACAATGATCTTGTTTATTAAGCCTTGGCTTGGAGAAGTGGAAGTCGGGGCGTAAATTCTATCCATATTGGGACACTTTTTGTGCTTTTTGTTCGTGATCCTAAACAGTTTTCATGAATAATGAAAGCAATACATTATGTCACACATGAATAAGTTGTAAGTTGGAAATTAAGAAAATCATAAAAATGGAAAAACTTTGAAAAATGGGAAAAAGGGGTGTTTTAAAACTTGTGACTTCTTAACTTTCCCCACAAAGATTTTGCTACTTTTCAATGGATTAGTTTGGGGAGGTTTTGAAGTATTTGGTTTTAGAGCATATAATATTGCGTGAGACATGGCAATCACTTAGTTTGGGGAATTTTGATATGTGAGAAATCACATATCCGTTTTACACCAAAAAATAACCCTAAAAAGATGAAAAATGAACAAAAATATGCTTGTATATGTGTGTTTTGTCTTTTGTGATCGAGTAGGTCTCGGATATTCAAATATCACATGGGGGATAGGGGGGGAAGCAAACCGGGACCAAAAAAACGAACACGAGAACGGAATGAGCACACAAGAGCCGGGAGTTTATTAGCAATGGTCAACCTTCGTCAACTCATGTGAAGACAAACCCTTGAAATTACCAAAAGACCTTTTAATGATAAATCATTTCACCATGAGTCCCAAAACCACTTACACCGTTAGTCCTTTAATACTAATGGACTAACGGTCGTTAAATATAAACCCTTTGTTATTTAAACTCTAACCAGGCCCAAATTTAACCGATTAACACATTAACCCTTATATTTAACACAGCCTAAGTCAAAAACCTTCTTATTAGATCGGTCAAACAAGTCAAACGATAAAAAGAAACAATTTTATTAAAGGCGGGATAAACTTGGTTGTTTCTATTATCTCGTCCACTATTTTTACCCTGCCACCTTTAATTAACATCGTTTAAGTGAATTTAACCTTTACTATTAACGCGAGATGCCGCAAGCAAAGAGCCTCTTGGGAGCACGCTGGCAATCCCAAGGCCAATCATTGGCTAATCATACGTGGAGAGCAATAGACGATTGAGATCAAGTTGATTAAAAGGTGGTTATGGATTAAGGGTCAGGATTAGAGATCTCAGACGCTCCTCAAGGTCCTAGAAGGTTCATCTCAATGCTATAAATTGAAGAGCTCCTCATACACACGAAGATATCTAGTGTAGTAGTAGCTTAATTTAGGGTAGCTTATATGTTAGCAATTATGATTTAAAAAGCATTATAAGCTCCTCATAAGTTCTTTTAAGCTACTCAATATACACTAAGCTTGTTTGTTCTCAGTTAAGCTTACAATAAGCTATAACCTGAGTTGGACTAATCAACAATTCCACTCCTCAAAATATTCACTCAGCTAATTTGGAAGGGAAGCCAGTTGTGGATGGGCTTCCAAGACCTTACCAGCTTATCTTAGATAAGCTAGAGCTTGTTGAGTAGCTCCTTGAGTATTTTTATAAGCCTTGTTTGTGCAACGGCTTTTCTAAGTCTTCATTTTACGTTTTATAGATTAATTTTTCATTCTGTCTTATTTTTGCTTAATATTAGCTTTTAGTTGTTTAGACTAGCGTTTATTGACTCTAAATAGTTCGCTTCCCCAGCGTTTAATATAGTCAATCATTAGTTTAAATATTAGTTTATATGATTTTGATAATAAAACGCAATTATATAAATCCAAATTATATTAGCACAGTTATAAGCTTATAGTTGTAGCTTATTCTGATATTGAAACTTTGCTCAATTAAGAAATGCTATAAGCTTTGTAGCTATCTGGTATTTTTGTAAGATTTAACTCTATTTTTTCAAATATTATAAGCTAAAAATGAAGTTAAGCTGTCTAAATGGGTGTTTGGTATAAGAGAACACTAACTTTGGTTAGTGCTGTCAAGTGTTTTATAACTCTTTAGACTGAGTTTTAAATTCATATTTAAAGTTTATAAGATTTGTTCTAAGGTTTTTAAAGGCTAAATCAAAGTCTAATCAAGTTTGTGAAGTAGTTGTTAAAATCTGTGGTCATAAGTTCAGGTTCTTACCTCTTTGTGCCTTTAATTGTTCTAGCTGCATTTGTTGCTCAATTTGTTCTTGTTTAGTAGTTTTATAAGTGTTGGAACCAAGTCATTAGGTCTGCATCAATTTGGTTTTGAGTTTTGGTGAGAAGTTAGTAAACCACATCAGCAAGTAAAACAGTCTTATAGCTATTTTCAACTCAAAAATTCAGCTAGTATAAGTAGGAGTTAGCTTTTGAAATTTAGAGCACAAGTAGATTATAGGCCAAATTAGATAGGTTAGGGCTTGTTTCAGTTTAAATAGCTTATTTTAGTATCTGTTTTAGATCTGCAAATCTGTGGTTTTTTCATAAAAATTGAAAAAACCAAAAATAGTGCATCCTGCCTGAAGTAGCTTTTTCAAATAGGTTTTTCTTAGCATAAATGGATTTAAAAATGCTTTTCAATTGCTGTTTAAGGTATCTTATAGGATAAGTCTTCAAGTGATATAAGTCAGTTAGTCATAAGGTTCCTTTTACTTGCTTAAAAATAAGCTCAAAAAGTCCTTGTTGGAATGTTTTGGAAACAGTTTTTAAGTCAAAATGCTTATTGGTTTTTCTCAGCTTATTGTTTGTAGTTTTTTATTAATTTCTGCTCATACTTGCTTATTAGGTTAGTTTGTTAGTTGTTAGTAGCTTATTTGGCTCAGGTTTGAGCTTATTCAGTTTTTCTAGCTAATGTAGTTTAGTGAAAAAGCTCAAAATCATTTTGTCATATCTGCAACTTTTAGTCTTAATTTCTGGCTTATTGCTTACATTTCAAAAAATATTTCTTTTGTAAAAAGTTTTATATTTTTGTTGTTTTATCTTGGTTTGTGCAAAAAGATTTGAAATAAAATAAATTAGCAAAAAAGGGGTAGCACAGAAGATTTCTAACCTGTGACCTCCCCCTTCCATACCAAACAAATTTAACACACTCACTCTTAACCAACAGCGCCCTTGGGTCTTTTCCGTTTTATGTTGTTTTCAATTTTCTTTTATAGTTTTTTTTAGTTAAGCTCTTACGAGCTTATTTGCTTATTTTGTAATTATTCGTTTAGCATGTTTTCCAGTTTACATTTTTCTTAGTTTCCTCTCAGTTTAAGCTACTTTTCATATAATTTTTTCTAGAATTTAGAGTAAGTTTGGTATTTTTTATTTAAATTTTCTAGTATAAAATCACTTTTAAATTCTTAATTAATAAATAAAAAGCAAAAAGTAAATTTCTTTTTTATAAAAAATCATTTTTGGTCTTTTAGCATCTAGGAAAATTAGTTTGGCCCTTTTAGGTTTATTTTTGCTCAAATTAGATTTTAGTATACGTTTTATAAATCCCGTTAATGTTTTTGAGCATGTTCTTGTATTTGATTTTTATGAGCCTTTATTTGCCCACTAGTAGGAATTAGTTTTCGGAAATCAAAAAAATCTCATCATACAAATTAATCTTTGTCCATAATAAGAACGGGGTTTCTTTTATAATTCTTGGGGTATAAACGACTCGGTGAACACTTACCGGTTAACGTATGATATTTTGTGTAGAATTTTACTTTTAATCTTTGTCCTCAAGGATTATTAGTGAATTTTATACTTTGATATCTATATTATATTATTTACTATTTATTATATATATATATTTAATATATTTATACTATATATAACTATATATATATACTATATAAATATATTATAAATTGATACGATCTATAACACAACTATTTGTTTTGTTACACCTTTACCACCTTTGCTAATCCCAGGTAGATTAATGCCTATTTATCAGTTTGCTAGTTTACTTTAAAGTGTAAAGTCATGTAATTTCATTTGTTTGTGTCAATTTCTATCTCTGGTATGTGGGAAGTTTGCACATTGAATTGGGAATGTAAATACAGTCAGTACTAGTGTATTTTTACTATCATCACATATTATTGGCACGTCTGAAGAATGAAAGATACGTGGAAGAAATAATCCACCGAGGTTATTATGATCGTGAAGATGGTGAAATTACAGCGAGATTCGTAGTATAGTATGTTTAAAAAAATATCGAAAAAATTAGGAAAATTACAACAAAAAAAGGAGGAAAGTCTGAAGATATTCGGTTCGTTAAAGCTTAAACTGATGGAATTATTTGAAGGATCGATTATTCGTTGATACATGGTTATAAATCAACAATGTAAAGTTTCGTATAAAGTGGTAGATATCGCCACTTGTCTTTGTAAAAGTACTGTAAAGTATGGGGCTTGTTTAGGTGTTGGACCGTTACGAGAACCGCCAACTTAGGGTGTTGTTTTTTATCAATGTCAAGACGTTTTGTAAATATAGTGTGTCTTAAATCATGGTAACGGTCGGGTAAAGTATCTATAGCTACTTGTGCCTTGTCTGTTTGGACTTAGTCTATTTGTTTCGTAAATTTATATTTAACAACAATTTATTTCCCTTTTCCTAATGATTAACCTTAGGTTTTACTTGATTGAGGATGTGATCGAGTCATGCATGTCCATTTTGTCGTTACGGCCATGTATGTGTAATTCAGCCACCTTGTTGGTTTATTACTTTTGGTGAAAGTTAGAAGATCCACACCCTATATCATTCTTCATCCTAACCCTTGGTTAAATCGAATGAGGATGTGATCGAATCAGCATGTTCTTTTACATCTTTACTGATAGGTATGTTTTTCAGTGATTTAGTTGCCTTGTTGGTGGGTACTTTTGGTGAACGAATGTTTAAATTGTTAATACCTAAGAGCATTATCATAAAAACCTAATTTTGTCTTTATAAATTGTTACTCCTTTGATCTTTGTGGAGATGTGTAGTCCTTGTACAGCTTATGTTAGAATACTCGTACACGCCCCGAGCACATTGAGCAAATTAGTTACATGTTACCAATAGATTATAATTGAGTGATTTGAGTGTTTTTCATCGTCCTATTACGTGAGGTGTTTGGTTGATGTATCATGTAATTGATAATAATAAATTGATTACGGAAAAAATAATTCCTTAGGGATTCATTTTCATAAACATTCTAAAGGCTTACTTGAGGACAAGTATGATTAAAGTGGGGATTTTTGATTTGTGGGGGGGGGGGGGGGGGGGGGGGGGGGAGGGGGGGGGGGGGGGGGGGGGGGGGGGGGGGGGGGGGGGGGGGGGGGGGGGGGGGGGTTCATCAAATAATGTCTCTTTTATAGCTTCATTTATCCCATGTAAATAACCCATTTTTATATAATTATTGCAAATAATTGTTACTTAATCGTTTGTATTTGAGAATTGCAGTAATTATGGAGTACTTGGTGAAGATTAGCTAAAAGGCACGCATTCTGGAGTCTTAAATTAAAGGAATTATGAAGTACTAATCTGTTAGTCCTATTCGAAGTATCAATCAAGGAGATACGGACGTTTCTTGTGCCCTGCATTCACACACAGAACTTCGTAGATATAAAGTCTTACGCCGTATTCTAGGATGATTCTATAGCCGTTATTCAATATGAAAGTCATTTTATTTGATTTCTGGACGATATCGGAAGTGGTCCCTACTACCATGAAACCCCCGATTAAATGTCATCACATCTCTCTCACGATTACGCCGTTCGACCAAATTCCAGTCTCTATATATAGAAACTTCTATAAAAAACGGATTTTCAGTGTGCTTGATCATATTTTCGATACCTTAACCACAAAAGTCAATTTTCAAAAGACAAAAGCAAAGCTATTAATTCCATAGGAAACACTTTGTAATCTCCTATACTCTAGTAATCATTTGATTTTTGGTATTATTTGTCTAACTCGGTTAGTTTACCTTGGTTGGATTTTTACTCTTGTATTGATTATGATATTTGAGGGCTAATGCCCTTGGGTATTAGCCATTATTATGAAGATTTGAATGTTTGGTTTGTTTATCTCGAATGCTTAATTTATCATTGATTACTTGTTTATGTTTATCAATTTATACTTGTCTACATGCTTTTGTATGTGACCTATCATTCAACTGGATCTAGTGATACCGACCAAGTTAGCTAGATGCCAGGATGGCTCTCCATATAGTGATTTATATATCTAGACAAATAGGATAACAAATAATGACCTATCTTTGCCTTTAGATTAGTGAGCTTAGTTGGACCGGCAGGTGACCCTAGGATCAATGAGTACGTTCTTAATCAATTGGTAAAGACTTGACCAGTGGACTACTAGTGTATATAAATTGCCATTAAGCAGTAAGTAGGTAAAGTCTCTATGAGCTAGGGTTTAACAAGATCACCATTGCTTTAACCCTTAAGATAGATTATAATCAGCAAATAGGATGCTTTATGCGGATACGTTTAATTGTGACAGAATTCTACGTGTCTAGGTCTTTTTAGATAAGAAATCACCTTAGTTAAAGTAGTAACCGGGCCCTAAGTCTTAAGAATGATATGTCATCTCGAGATAAGCATTCATTGCACTAAATAAACAAACCAACGTTTTAATTAGATTAATCATGGGTTAATACAGTTTTCTTATGTTTGGCTAGACCTCTCTTCTATCTTTTGTCTGTTTGCTTGACTTCATTATATATGATTCCTGTATGTTGTGTATTTATTGTGTCTTAAATTGATTAAGTTACCAACAAAACCTGTGTCAGTCTTAAGGTGAAACCCCTCCCCCCCTATTATATCTGTTAGAATTAGGAGTAACATAGGTTAGAATAGAACTTTAACATAGAATGGAATTAACTTAGTTTAAATTAACTTAGTTTAGTTAACCAAAATATTGATACTTAAAATAAAAAGATTAGTTCTCGCTCTTAGTGATCGAACACCACCTATATTACCACCCCACAAACACCAACCCCCCCCCCAACCCACCCCCCACATATCAACTCCATTGATAAGGTACATTTGCCGGTGTTTTAAAGTGTTGATTTAGGTAAAAGTACCGGGCAAAATATAAATTTTTTTTTAAAACTTGAACTAACTCATTATAATTAACGCTTCACGACGTACACAACCACCCCCCCATATAGCAACAAATAAGGTCTTTGTGTATCACCACTAACTCTAAAATATAGCATAGTCATAACACTTTGTGCTTAATTGAAAATAAGATGTCTAGGGATCTAGTAGAATTCAAGTATTGGTATTCTTATCTTGAGCACCAATCAATTGTTTAATTGAGTCACCCTCGGGCTTCACTACTAAACACCACCAAGTGAATCTCTAAGAGTAGGATCATAATAATAGAACTGACTCTTATAGATCACCGGTTACAAAAAGCAATGGGATGCCAAACTATCCACTCTTCAACATCTGAGTCTTTAATATGTGGTGCAGGTTGATTCAGTTTGTCCTTTAGAGTGTTGATTAGCGGATGTTCAAAGCATATGTCTGGGATCTAATTAAAATGCTAAGAAATTTCATTTGAGAAAGTCATGGGCTTAGTGTCCGCTTTGGCAATGATTGGATAATTTGCTGCAATTCAAGGATATGGAAATTAGGTTCAAGGCGATATTAAAAATAAGTCAAGTGTACTCTATAGGGAAGGCACGGAGAAAATAATCTTCTTCTCGTTGGTCAATTTTTGTGTTTGAGTCTGTTGTGCCGTTCAGATCTAACACAGTATGTTTATGATATATCGCGCGAGGTGGCATGACTGAACTACGGGTGGGTGAGGTTGGTTAGTTGAGTGGGTGAGTTTGTTATGTGGGGGTGGGATCGATTAGGCTGTATGATAAATCTCGGGCTCTGTTCTTCAATAGGGGCCTTCACGTGATTTAGTTATAATGCTTACGTAGTTGTTGTGGTCTGTGGTTTGAGAGGGTGGGTAGCTTTGTCCTCAGATAAGATGTCTTGTGTTCTCAGGCCCTATCGGCATCCTCACAGCATATAAGTTACCTCGTGGACTTATTGTTAAGTTAGTTCTTACATCGCCACTATGAACATTTCGCATTTTCAATATTCCCAGGGTATTTGCCGTTATATGGGCCAATATATCTCCAATTAATAACTCTACCTGGATTATTTCAACCTTCATGTGACGTTTTTATGTACGTTGTTGGCCACCATTCCATTATATTAGGCCTCATAACCATAAATACCCATTAATAAAGGGGGATCCCCCAGTTGCACACCACTCGACATTAGCGGGGCCTGAGCGGTCATCACCCTCCTATGTGATCCCATCAATTGGAAATGATATATCATACTAATTGTAAAGTTTCTTTAGCTTTGTTTTAGATTTCCCACCACCCATCTTAGCGCGGTTTATAGGTATTCCAGTTTCTACCATGTCAGTATGCTCGTGAACATACGCTTAGCAATCAATCTAAAGGACAATCTGATCACCTGCACCACATGAGAGAATAAATATGTCAATTGAATAAAAAAACGATCCTCATAAATGAAACCTACCTGTAAACATGGGATATAGACTTTGTTCGGAAGTGTGCGCAACTTGTTTGGATTCCCTATTGGCTTTTTGGTTAACCGGTGATCTAGGAGTAAAGTTCTATTATGATCCTACTCTTAGATTCCAATTCGCGTGGTGTTTTGATGTATTGGGTTGCCCGTGGGTGACCAATTAAAACTTGATTGGTACTCAAACCATTTCTGGAATTTCCTACTAGTTCTAATCTTATTTTCATGTAAGCACTAAGTGTTTGACTTTGCCTAGATTTTAGAGTTAGTGGTGATACACTAGAGACCTTATTTGTTGCTTTTGGGGGGGTGTTGTGTCGTCGTGTAGGTGTTATTTATGAGTATTCAAGTTTTAAATTTATATTTTGCCGACTTTACCTAAAAACAACACATTTTATGGGAATGTACCTGATTCAGATTGGAGTTTTTTGGGGGTAAGTAGGGTGTCGATCACTAAGAGCGAGAACTAATCTTTTATTTTATCAATATTTTGGTTAACTAAATAAAGTAATTTAAACGATGTTATATTCCATCCTATGTTAAAACCTATGGTTTAATCCTTATTAGATATGCATTAGGGGGGGAGGGTGGAGGCGTGGTTTTCTCCAAAACTCCTGAGTGAGAGACTGCACAAAGGTTCTTTGTGAAGGGTTGGTTTTCAACCTTAGATCAATTTAAGACACCAATTATACAAACAAGCAAAAACAGACAAAAGATAGAAGGAGGTTAGCAAACACTAAGGAAAAACTTTATTAACCCAGGATTATCTAATTAAAAACCCGTTGGTTTGTTTATTTAGTGCTATGAATGCGTATCTCGAGGGATGACGACATTATCATTCTTTAGGACTTAGGCGGTACTTCTTTCTTAGACATAGTACTCGTAGAATTTTGTCATCAATGAAACGTCTACGACATAAGCATCCTATTTGATGTTTATAATCAATATTAAGGGTTTAAATGCAAATGGTGATCTTGTTTAAAACCTTGCTCATAGTGACTTTTTACCTACTTATCTGATCTCTTTATGGCAATTTATATAAACTAGTAGTAGTCCTCTCGGTCAAGTCTTTACCAATTGATTAAGAACGTACTCATTGATCCCCTGGGGTCACCTGCCGGTTCAACTAAGCTCACTAATCTAAAGGCAAAGATAGGTCATTATTTGTTATCCTATTTGTCTAGATATATAAATCACTTATGGTGAGCCATACTGGCATCTAGCGATCTTGGTCCGGCTATAACTAGATCCATGTTGATTGATAGGTCTCATACAAAAGGCATGTAGACAAGTTTAAATTGATAAACAATAAACTAAAGTAATCAAGATATATTAGATGCATTGGAGATAATATCAAACCAATCATTCAAATCTTCTATTTAATGGCTTATATACCAATGGGCACTAGCCCTCATTATCATAATTCAATTCAAAGTCGTAAATATATCAACCTAGGTTAATAAAATATCCGAGTTAGAACAAATAATACAAAAAATCAAAATGATTACTAGCGTATAGGATGATTACTAATTGTTTCCTATTGGAAATTATAGCTTTTGCTTGACCTTTTCTGCTCTTCTTTGTCTATTGGAAAATCGTACTTTTTGTGGTTAAGGTATCGATAATATGATCATAGCACACTGTAAATCCGTTTTTTAGGTTTTTATTTTTTATAGGGTCTGGAATTGGCGTCGTCTAGGCAGTATCGATCGAGAGATGGATACAGTGTATCGGGGGTTTCTTGGAGTAGGGACCACGTTCGATATCTTCCAGAATATTTTATTACTTTATATTGAATAAGGCGTATAGAATTCTACCTTGGATAGGTATTGGCTTTATATCTTCGTAGTTTCTTGTGAAGTGCAGGCACAGATACGTCGTATCTTCCTTGATGGATACGGCGTATAGGACGTCAGATTCAGTTTCTTCATATTTCTTTATTTAAGCTCCAGAATGCGTGCCTTTTAGCTAATCTTCACCAAGTACTCCATAATTACTCCAATTCTCAAATACAAACGATTAAGTAACAATTCTTGCAATAATTATATAAAATGGGTTATTTACATGGGATAAATGATGCTATAAAAGTGACATTATTTGATGTCATCAAATATCCCCCACTTGAATCATACTTGTCCTCAAGTAGCCTTTAGAAGTTTATGAAAATGTATCCCTAAGGAATTTTTTTCCGTTAAGCATTTATTTTATCAATTACATGTACACAACCAAACACCTCACGGAATAGGAAGATGAAAACACTCAAATCACTCAATTAATCTATGTGGTAACATGTAACTAATTTGCTCAATTGCTCGGTCGTGACGAGTATTCTATCATAAGCTTGACAAGGACACACATCTCCACCACTAGAGCTAAGGAGTAACAAGTTTATAAAGACAAATTAGGTTTTTATGATAAGGCTTAGGGTTGATCATTTTAACATTCTTTCACCAAAAGTACCACACCAACAAGGCAACTAAATCACACATACATGTCAGTAAGATGGGAATTTGAATGCGTGATTCGATCTATCCTCATTCGATTCTATACAAGGGTTTAGGATGAAGAATGAATATAGGGTGTGATCTTTATTCTTCACAAAAGTAATAACCAACAGGTTGGTCCCGCATTGAATTACACATTACATGGCCGTAACGACAAAAATGGACATGCATTGACTCGATAATCCTCAATCAAGTAAAACCTAAGGTTAATCATTAGGAAAAGGGAAATAAATTGTTGTTAAATATAAATTTACGAAACAAATAGACTAAGTCCAAACAGACAAGGCACAAGTTGCTAGATACTTTTTCCCGACCGTTACCATGATTAAGACACAACTATATTTACAAACGTCTTGATCATTGATAAAAAACAAAACATACCGAGTTGGCGTTTCTAGTAACGGTATAACTCCTATCATCCATACTTTACATAACTTTTACAAAGACACAAGTTGGCGATTATCTACCACTTTATACGAATCTTTACATTGTTGATTTTTAACCATGTTTCAAACGAATTATCGATCATTCAAAATAATTCATTCAGTTTAAGCTTTATCGAAACCGAATATCTTAGATTTCATTCCTTTTTTTTGATTGTGTAATTTCCTAATTTTTTCGATATTTTTTTAAACATACTATACTACGAATCTCGCTGTAATTTCACCATCTTCACGATCATAATAACTCAGGATAATTTCTTCCACGATTCTTCATTCTTCAGACGTGCCAATAATTGTGATGATAGTAAAAATACACAAGTCTGACTGTTTTTTACATTCCCATTGCAATGTGCAAAAATTCCAACCATTAATACACGAGATAGAAAATGCACACAAAAACTATGAAATACATACTTTTCACTTTAAGAAAACTAGACAATGATATATGTGCTTAATCTATCAGGGTAGGCTTAGTGTAAAAGGTGTAACAAAAACAATTAGTTGGGTTATTGATCGTTCACTTATATATTTTATATATATATACTATATATATATATATTTTTTATATTATATTTAATATATATTATTTATATATATATATATATATTAATTTCAAAGTATAAGAAATTTCACTTATAATCCTTGGTGACATGATTAAAAGTAAGCTCTACACAAGAATATCTTACGTTATCCGGTAAGTGTCACCGGGTCGTCTTATACACCCAAGAATTATGAATTGAATCACACGTTCTTATTTGGACACATGATTTGAATGGTGATAGATCTTTTGATTTCGAAACTAATTCGCTTATACTAGTGGCAAATAAAGGCTCATAAAAATCAATTACAAGAAAATGCTCAAAAACGTTAACGGGATTAATAAAACGTATTACTAAATCTAATTGAGCTCAAAAATAAACACTAAAAGGGCCAACTATTTTCCATAGATGCTAAAAGCCAAAAATTGATTTTTTAATAAAGAAATTTATTTTTTTGCTTTTTATTATTTTTATATGAATTTAAAATGATTTTTTATCTCTAGAAAATTAGATAAAACATACTAAAACTTACTCTAATTCTAGAAAAAAATATGAAAGTAGCTTAAACTGAGGAGGAAAAATAAGAAAAATGTAAACTGGAAAACATGCTAAACGAGAATATTTACAAAATAAGCAAATAGCTCGTAAGAGCTTAACCTAAAAAAAAACTTATTAAAAAGGAAATTGAAAACAGCATAAAACGAAAAAGACCCAAAGGGCGCTGTTGTTTAAAGAGTGAGTGTGATTAATTTGTTTGGTATGGAAGGGGGAGGTCACATTGGTTTAGATCTGTGCTCCCCTTTTTGCTATTTTTTTTGTTTTTTCAAATCTTTTTTGCACCCAAATTGTTAAAACCACTTAAATAAGAACTTTTACAAAGAAAATATTTTTTGAAATGTAAGCAATAAGCCAGAAATTAAGACTAAAAGTTGCAGATATGACAAAATGATTTTGAGCTTTTTCACTAAACTACATTAGCTAGAAAAACTGAATAAGCTCAAACCTGAGCCAAATAAGCTACTAAAAAACTAAACAAAAACATAAACACTAATAAGCAGTTATGAGAAGAAATAATAAAAAACTACAAACAATAAGTAGAGTAAAAACCAATAACAGTCATTTTCGTGACTTAAACTGTTCCAACAAAACATTCCAACAGACTTTTTGGCTTATTTTTAAGCAAGTAAAGGAACCTTATGACTAACTGACTTATATACACTTGAAGCTTGTCCTATAAGATACGCTAAAAAGCAATGAAAAAGCATTTGATAATTCCCCATTTATGCTAAGAAAAAACTTATTTGAAAAAAGCTACTTCAGGCAGGATGCACTTTTTTTGGTTTTTCCATTTTTTATGAAAAAACCACAGATTTGCAGATCCTAAAAAAGATACTAAAATAAGCTATTTAAACCTGAAAACAAGCCCTCACCTAATTAATTTGCTATATCTACACTTGTGCTATAAAATTTCAAAATTAACTCTACTTATACTAGCATGAATTTTTGAGTTGAAAATACCATATAAGACCTGTTTTACTTGTTGATGTGGTTTTACTTATTCTTCACCAACTCAAAACCTAATTGCATGCAGACCTAATGACTTGGTTCCATCACTTATAAAACTATAAAACAAGAACAAATTGAGCAACAAATGCTAGCTAGAAAACAATTAAAGGCACAAAGTGGTAAGAACATGGATACTTATGACCACAGATTTAACAACTACTCACAAACCTTGATTGAGACTTTGATTTTAGCCTTTAAAAAACCTTACGAAAAAATCTATAAACTTTTAAAATATGGATTAAAACTCAGTCTAAAGAGTTTATAAACACTGAAAGCACTAAACAAAGTTTTAGTTTTCTTCCTTATACCAAACACCCATTTAGACAGCTTAACTTTATTTTTAGCTTATAAGATTGAGAAATAGAGTTTAATCTTCAAATACCAGATACTACAAAGCTTATAACAGTCCTAATGAGCAAGTTTTTTCAAAAAAATTTTTATTTTTTTTTTCAGGTTTTTATAAAAGCTACAACTATAAGACTTTATAACTGTGATAATTTTTTGGTTTTTTTTATATTGTTTTATATCAAAATCATATAAACTAAGATTTAAACTAATGATTGACTATATTAAACATTAAACAACTATTATAAGCAATAATAAGCTAATCTAAACAACTAAAAGCTAATATTAAGCAAAAATAAGACAGAATGAAAAATTTATCTATAAAAGGTAAAATGAAGACTTAGAAAAGCCGTTGCACAAACAAGGCTTATAAAAATACTCAGGAGCTACTCAACAAGCTCTGCCTTATCTAAGATTATGTGGTAAGGTCTTGGAAGCACTCATCACAAACTGGCTTCCTTCCAAATTAGCTGAGGTATTATTTGAGGTGGAATGTGATTAATCAATCTCAGTTAAGCTTTTGTATACGCTTAAACTGAGAACAACATGCTTAGTGTATAGTGAGTGCTTAAAGAACTTTATAGAGGAAGCTTATAATGCTTTTTAAATCATAATTGCTAAACAAAAGCTACCCTAAATTAAGCTACTTTACACTAGATATCTTCGTGTGTAATGAGGGCTCTTCAATTTATAGCATTGAGATGAACTCTTCTAGGACCTTGAGGGAGCGTCTGAGATCTCTAATTCCTGACCTTAATCAAACCATCCTTTTTAATCAACTTGATCTCAATCGTCCATTGCTCTCCACGTATGATTAGCCAATGATTGGCCTTGGGATTGCCAGCGTGGCTCCCAAAGGCGTCATTGCGTGCGTCATCGTCCTTATAGAAAGGTTAATTTCACTTAAACAAGGTTAATTAAGGTGCAGGGTAAAATTAGGGACGGAGGTGAATAGTAAAACAGGTTTTCCCGCCTTATTATTTTGTTTCTTTTATCGTTTGACTTGTTTGACCGAGTCTAATAAGAAGGGTTGTAGACTTCCTACCCCCTTTGACATAGGCCTGTTTGCTTTTAGTTTTTTGTTTCTTTTCCTGTGTTAAATAAAAGGGTTATTGGGTTATTCGGTTATAATTTTGGGCCTGGTTAGTTTGAATAACAAAGGGTTTATATTTAACGACCGTTAGTCCATTAGTATTAAAGGACTAACGGTGTAAGTGGTTTTGGGACTCATGGTGAAATGATTTATCATTAAAAGGTCTTTTGGTAATTTCAAGGGTTTTTTTCAACATGAGTTGACAAGGTTTGCAATTCTAATAAAACTTCCTGGGCTTTGTGTGTCCATACTGTTCTCGTGTTCGTTTTTTTTGTCGGTTTTTGGACCATTCTTCATGTAGATATTTGAATATCCGTACATAACCCATCACAAAGACAAAAAACACAATATACAAGCATATATATTCATTTTTCATCTTTTTTTAGGGTCATTTTTTTTGATATAAAAACGGATATGTGATTTCTTACATATCAAAATTCCCCAAACTAAATGATTGCCGTGTCCTCACGCAATGTTATATGCCATAAAACCAAATACTCCAAAACCTCCTCAAACTAATCCTTTGAAAAGTAGCAAAGTCATTTTGTGGGGAGCAGTACGGAAATCAACAAAAGTTTAAAGAACACCCCCGTTTTCCCATTTTTCATATTTTCCCTTTTTTATGATTTTCAATAATTTCCACTTACAACTTACTTCATGTTTATTGTGAACAATAATGTATTGCTTTCATTATTCATTGATAACTTTTAGGATCACGGAACAAAAAGCACAAAAGTGTCCAAATGGATAAATTTATCGTCCCCGACTTTCACTTCTCCAAGCCAAGCTTAAAAACAAGATCATTGTAAAATACAAGTTATGATGCTAACACTACTCATAAAAGCTAATTGTGAATTACTTCTCCTCCCTTATTCCTTAATTTGTATCTCATGATTTTATTTATTCATATACCCGAAGGCTCTTTAAGGACTTTATTTCTGATACTTATTAATTCCAAAAATAAAGGGTTAAACGGTTAAGACGCATAATTAGTTCCTAGTCCTTTTTCAATTAAGATCAAATGGTTCATCCAAAATTAAGTTCACAATCGAGGCAACCAATATTTAGCTTTTATTAGGTTATTAAGCAAGCTCATTTATATGTCATTATACCCTTCAGGCTCTTTAAGACATAAATGGACCATTCTTATTTGCAACATATACCCTAAGGATCTTTAAGGAACGGAATATGGTATAATTTCAATTTCACCCCAATTAACCATAAGGCTCTTGTAGGATAAGCAAAAAATTATTTATTATGTGATACATATAGTAAGCAAATTTAAGTATTATGATGTTACTTCTTGATCACAAAGGGAACTAAAGAAAATCCGTCATATCTTATTATTAACCCAAAATCCGCACAACTCTATTTATTAAACAATTATATACTATATGTTGAAACAAGCTATTGGGAGAAAAAAGAAAAAGCTACATTTAAACACTTATGAGCTTTTAAAGAACTCCAACTATTCCACGTTAGCATCAAACTTATATTCTACTTATCAACTCTTGTTCTTCACAGTTTAAAATTCCTAATAAGAAATTAGAAGAATAACTTAGCAAAATAAATCAGATCTTTGACTAGTTAAAATCAATTATGGGGAACTTGCATAAATCTTGACTTTTCAAGCAGACTTGCTTTTTTAGCTCCTTGTATAAAAATATTAGCATTTTCAATTTATTTCGTTAAGGAGAAGCCAAGATTTAAACGGTAGGCTGTCAAAATTTTTACTTTGTTCTCACCAAACGAAAAAGCCTACATTCGTTGTGTCAATTTTTAGATATATATATATCATATCTAAATATATAATATATTATATATATTTTATTTATATATTTTATTATATATATTAAACTTAAAAAATTTAAAATTTTTTGCGGGGAAACGGGGTACGTGAGAACATCGGCCAAAGGTAGTAAGTTATATCCAAAGATATACCACCACCATACTAACAAACTAACATTGTCTCAATGTTTCCTAGTCTAAGGCCTCAAAACCTCCATAACTGAGAACTCAAAAAGTCGATGCATATTCCGTGCATGGAGAAAGTATCACAAAAAATCTTTAAGCGTTTTTTTAAGTATGCTAATAAAGATCGATGCTAGTCGATAAAACCTAAGATATCAGATTTCCCCCCCAATCTTAATGGCAAGCAAGGCTAGGAGCTCCTGAGTGAACCGGGCCAAAAACGAATACGAGAAGTATTCAAAAAGATTTGGCTGTCCATCCTTACCAACAATCACAGGCACAACAACAAGAATTAGAAGGAGTACAAGCCTCCTCAATCCATTAGATATAAGAAAGAAGAAAGTTGGATAAAGCATGGGGCGTTCCTCCACGAAGAGCTTGTTTTGGTAATCGAGTCACATAGCTTGACTCGTTCCCCGCATTTAGTTGGTCTATGAGGATGAACAACTGGAGAGGCAAACTTCCAATTTGGACTTTCAATTGCCAACCAGCTCTAAAGAAGAAAAATGAAAAGCGAAGATGCTGGGGTCAAAAATGTTATCCTCACTCCCGGAGGAGAGAGGAAAGAAAAGAAATCCATGGATAGGTGAAATACGGAAAAAAATTCGGATGATTACATATTTGAAGGTGAAAATATGGAGTCCTTAAAGGATAATTTCACATATGTTGGAGAAAAATTATTCCCTAAATCCCGAGGTGAAAACTTTTTCCTTGTCGTCATCAAATCATCATTATCAGGTTCATCCTTTAAGCTTCTTGGGTCAATGATCTAAAAACACCCGGGTGGGAGATTAGGTGGATAGTGTCATCCATTAAAGCAAACTCTCAAGATAAATTATTCTCCTCGAGTATAATCACGTTACAATATCCGTAGAATATATCATATTAGAAAAGCATCGATTTCATCAATTACGCCTCTTGGGTCGAAGCACTCATCCTCATTAGCATCGGAAAGAGGTGTGACTAACAAAGCCGACTCATCAAGGTTAGAAAAACAAGATTCGTTGCTTTCGATATCCTATAAACACATCATCAAATAGTGGATTTACGTCACTAGAATGTATTCGTTCATCATAGATTCGAAAAGAAGGGTTCGAGTAACATTTTAAACATTTTCTTCCGAACGTTCCTCACCGGATAGTGATCTCGTTCATCACTTAGGTAATTTGTTCATTTGGAATCGAAAAGAGGGTTAGAGAAAGTCACGGATTTTCTTTAAACATCAAGTGGGGGAAATATCATCAATCGAATATTTTTCATTTTAAGTTTCTTAAAATTAAGTTCTTGTGGAGGGAGAGGAGATGATGGTTAATCAATCTTAATAACTTCTTTAAGTTGATGAATTTCTCTCTCCGGATCTAAGTCGTCAAACCAATTTTCCGGTGGAAATGGTTCAAGAAGAGCTAGTTCATCGGCGAACTCTTCGAGAAGAGCATCACTAGTCTCAACCGGTATGAGACTAGGAGAAGAAAAAGTGATACTGCTACTTAATGGATTATGAGAAAGAGGGAGAGGATATGAAAGATCATTATTTATTACTCCTCAATTAAAACGAAGATCTCCCTCCAGTCAAAAATCTGGACCCTGATCAATTTCTGGTGAATTGAATCATCTTTGAGATAAGCCTCGATCTCTTCCAAAATTAAGTCACTTCCCTAGATAACGGTTGTGAGGGAAAGGAGTAGAGTCGGAAATAATAGGGCTCAGAGTCGGGGTGGGACTTTGCACCGTTAGGAATTATTAGAAAACCAAGCTCTTTTGAACCATACTCCTCACAAGCAACGTCAATGACGTCAATTCGGTTTACCGACATATCATCATATGTAGAGGAGTATCTCATAGTTTGATTGATATTAAACTTACGGCTTCGTTATTAACCCGAAGGGTTATTTATTCTCCGTAAACATCAATTAAAGCATGACCGGTCCTCAAGAAGGATCTCTCGAGAATGAGGGGAACCGAAGATGACATCAAAGTCAACAACTACAAAGTCGGTAGAAGTATGAAATTCCCACTTTGACGAAGACGTCTTCGGCGACTCCCTTAGGACGAGTAATGGATCGATCCGCTAACTCGAGAGTCATCCGAGTGGGGGTAAGTTCGGGTAGGGAAAGCTTTTTCCATATGGAAAGAGGCATAAGATTTATGCTAGCGCCAAGATCGGCCAAGGCATGACATACATCTATTCCCAGAAAATCACATGGTATAAGAAACTTGCCGGGATCTCCAAGCTTTTCGGGAAGCTTTTTAAGGAGCATCGCTGAACAATTCTCATTCAATGGTATCTTAGCTAATTCAAACAACTTATCCTTATTCGTGAGCAAACTTTTAATCGTAGAGGCAAATTTTGGCATCAAAAGTAAAGCATCCGCGAAGCTAATGTCAAAGTGCAAATCTTGAAAGATTTGAAAGAACTTCTCCATTTGATTCGTAGCTTTTTCACGGAGCTTTTGATCATTAAGTCTCGAAGGATATGGAATATTAGGCTTAGGTAAAGTCTTTGGAACATCGGGTTCCGGAATAGGAATGGGGTTAACCGGAGGTTGGATGTGAGCGGTACTTCCTTGGAAATTGGTTTGCTCCTTATCCGTTGTCTCCTCGGTTTCTCGTTCCACTACCTTCTTTGGAGAAGGATTAGTAGGAATCGAGGGTCCCTCATAAGCAACACCACTTCGAGTAGTGATTGCTTTCATCTCACCCTTCGGGTTAGGAATAGTATTACTCGGAAGAGTACCCGAAGTTGAGGCTTGGTTTTGGAAGAATCTACTTAACATATTTTGCAAATTATTTTGAAAAGCATTTTGTTGATTCATCAAGACGGTTTGTTGAGTCTTCATTGTATTTTGAATTTCATGCTTAAATTCTCCTTTCAACGAGTTGATTTGATTTTGCATATTTCTCATCATTTGGTCATTAGATTTCATGTAACTTGAAAACTCATTTGAAATCCCTTGTTGAACTTGATTATTAGGAGCTTGAAAAGGTTGGTTTTGAAATCCTTGATTTTGAAATTTTGGAGCATGATTAATTGGAGCTTGAAAACCTTGATTTCCATGAAAATTATTTCCCCGATTAAAATTATTTCCTTGACCTTGATTTTGATTATACCTATTTTGACCATTGTTTTGCACCGGAGCAAAACCAGGTGGTGCCATGTGGTTGCTAACACGGTTTGGAGGAGCTACTTGATTGTAAGTACCCGTTGCAGCACAAACACGAGATTGATTGTTATCGGTATTAGGACAATTATAGTAAGCATGAGCACTTCCACAAGTAACACAAGATTCCTCAACCGCTTTAACCGTAGCGGGAGCGAAAACTTTCTTAGAAACAATCTCAACTAAGGTCGAAATTTGGTCTGCAAGCTTATCAATTTTCTCATCCGTTTTACTAAGACTTTCCCTAGAATTCGTATTTATCCTAGAAACATTCGATTTATTTCGTGAATAACGAACTTTTGATTTATTCTCAATTATGTTCAAAGCCTCTCTAGTAGTCTTACTCAAAAGATTTCCACCCGCCGCGACATTTAAAGAGTCTTGATTTGTCGGTGTGGGGCTTAGATGGATCTACCGCCTCTACCGTGATCTACCCATCCTACAATGTAAGGTTACGTTAGGTTTTCATTCATTTAAACCATTATAGAAAGTATCTATTTGGGTTAACTCCGAAAATCCGTGCTGGGGACAAGCTCTAAGCATTTCCTTAAATCGTTCCCATGCTTCACTAAATGTCTCCTCGAATTTTTGGGTAAAACGAGAGATTTCATTTTTTAAGTGAGTAGTCTTCGAGGGAGGGAAAAATTGATTCACGAATTTGGTTACGAGATCCTCCCAAGTCAAGATCGAATTAGGAGGTTCTTTATCGTACCAAACTCTAGCGGGCCCCTCGAGCGAGTATAGAAACATCATAAGTTTAATCACATCATTCGGCATATCCCTAAATTTCAAAGTCGAGGTAATCCTTTTGAAATTGTTAATATGAGTATGAGGATTTTCCCTCTCGAAACCGTGAAACGGGCTAGCTTGAACTAATTGTAGAAATTAGTCTTAATCTCAAAATGATTCGCATTAGTTTTCGGTATAACGATAGCTTCTCCATACCCTTCCGTGGGTGCTCGGAGTAGCTCTTCCATTGTTCGTTCCGCCATTGGTGCAACTTCAACGATAGTACGAAGCTCGGGTTCAACTACGTTTGGAGTACGTCTTCTATTTCGACGTCTCGAAATGGTTACGGGTGAATTATTTGGAAAATTGGAATTTCTAGTGCGCATGCACTAAACAAAACAAACGAGGAGAAAAATATATACACAAAAATATTTTTGTTTCACCGAATAATCAACAAATTTAGGGTAACTCCCTTAAATGAAACTTGCAAACGGGGGACGTAGTGGGAGTGAATCGCCTTAAAAACGTTTATCCCTTCGGGTCGTAGTTCCGTGGAACAACCCTCCTAATAGCTTATTTCACAAAAGAGGTGCGCCTTTTTCGTAAGTGACACAAAACGGTTACTTTTTTTTAATCTTAAGTTCGGGAACTTATTAATGGATATTCACAAATTCTCTAGTAAGAGAATTAAATTGTTTGTGTATTTTAGTATTTAAGAGAACACAATAAAAATCGAAAAATTCGAAAGAACAAATATTTTTGTATTTTTGTATTTATCTATTAACTTCTACATATAGTAAAAAGAAAAAAGAAAAATATTTTTTTACTTTTTTTTTTTTTGATTTTTTCAAAAGACGTAACTTTCGAAGATGAAAGGTTCTCCAAATCACGATCGACAAATTCAAACGAGAGAATCTTTAACACAAATCCCCGACAACGGTGCCAAAAATTTGATACGTTTCAAATAGTATATGTAATAATACCAAAGTAATGAACTTCCAAAACTACCCTTGAGGACAAAGGTAATAAGGAAAATCTTACAAAAATATCGTACGTTAACCGGTAAGTGTTCACCGGGTCGTTTATACCCCAAGAATTATAAAATTGAGACTCCGTTTTTATTTGGACAATGATTTGAATTGGTTTCAAAGATTTTGAATTGATTATCTATTTCTACAATTAAAAACACATAAAACATATAAAATAAGGTAAACAACTAATTAATTAAACAAATACGGGAATTAAAGAAAATGCGACAATTAAAAACCTAATTTATCAAAAATTAAACCTAGAATGATTTTTTAAACTTTTCCTAATCCTAATTATAAGAAAAGGCTAAGGAAATCCTAAACCGAGAGTGCTTAAAGTTTAAAACGAAGAAAACGAGAGCGGGAATCAAATCCCGTTCTTTAAGAAAATGAAATTCCAAAATCTTAACCCTACGAATGCAAATCTAAATCCTAAGCCTTCTAAATATTAAAAGAAAAATTATAAAAAAGAATTTTATTTTTCTGATTATTTTTCTATTTTTTATGACTTTTTAAAGTTTGTAAACAAAATAAATGTACGAAAATTATAAAACTTTGAAATAAAAATCTAAGAAAATTATTGAAAATAGCTAAAGCTGAAAAGGTTATAAGAAAAATGCTAATTAAGAAAAAACTGAAACGAATAAGCCAGAAAAAAGAACTTATAAGCACTCGAAGTGCTTGTTTAAAAAGAAAAAAAGAAAAAAGGGTAAAAGTATAATGTGTGCACCTTAGGACAGAAAAGTCCCAAGGGCGCGGATGGTTTGTGTGTGTGTTTGTGAGACGTGTGGATGTTAAGAGTTAGGTCACAGGTTCGAACCTGTGGCTTATCATTTTGTATATATATATATATATATATATATATATATATATATATATATAGTAAGGATCAAGTGAGAAGTAAATTAAAATAAGAAGTGGTGAGAAGTGACTTAAACCACACATTTGAGATGCAACGACTTGCATTAGATGCATTTTTATTCATTTAGATGCACCATTTAGAGTTTCAAAAGTTAATTTGATGTGTAGATGGTGCAAATTGAATTTCATTATTTCGAGGCATGTAGAGGAACAAAAAAGAAGAGAAATCATAAAATGCATCTATGCATCTAAATAAAAGCTAGAAAACACATTATGATGCATTATAATGCATCTAAGATTATAGAGATGCATCTAATTTAAGTCGATGCATCTCGGATATGCGGTTATAGTTACTTCTTATCCTTCTTATTTTAAGAAAACTTCTCATTTGATCCTAACTATATATATATATATATATATATATATAATATATAATAATAATATATCAAATAATTAAATATAGAGAATATATATATATATATATATATATATATATATATATATATATATATATATATATTTTGAAAACTTTTTGAACTAACTTATAGAACAACTGAAAATAAGCAGAATTTGTAAAAACAACTTTTTATAAAATCCACTAAATAAGCTAGAAAATAGCTTAAAAACTTGACAGAAAACACTTAACTCTTTTTTACTTTATAACAAAACTTAATTAGCTTAAAACTTGAATAAGCTAAAGCTAGAACTTAACAAGCTACAAATAACCTACAACTACCTAATAAGCAAATTTGAGCAAGAAATAAGCAAAAAGAAGAAGCCATAAGCTGAAAAATTCAAATAAGCACTTTGGTGCAAAACAGTTCTGAAAACAGACAAAAGGGACTTTTTGAGCTTATTTTTAAGCCATTAAATGGATCCTTATGGGGGGGGGTGTGGGGTGGGGCGACATACCAGTTGTAACTGGGTTTTGGGGCGGAAAGAAGACTTTTTTTGGGGGAGTTAGCAGTTTGGTCCCCTGAAGTTGTATAACTTAAATGCAATATCTACTAATATCTAACACGGTTGCAACATGACACCTGTCTTTTTAAACTTTTGTAATAACAATACTTTATAGCTTGGCAGATTTTAGCCCCTCAAGTTTGTATTTTCCTTCAAGCGTATGACTTTAGACATCGACTTGACTTGGGGCCCTACCTTCCGAGCTTGGCTTTGTTTGATTTTAGTATTTCTTTTTGTTCCTTTTCTTGAATATCAGTATCCTGCACAATACAAAAGCAAAACATACAAATACAAAGTATTTTTGGTATGTTTTTAGTCATTTAAGGTTGTTTAGAATGGAAAATGGTATGTGTAATTAAGCACATACCAGTTCTCTTTTCAATTCTTATTAGTTTTAGTTTGTATTTGCTTAATATGTCTATTATTGCTTGTTCATTTTGTTGCCATGTTTAGCGAGTAGATTTATATATGCTTCTCTAGTGTTTATGATTAGTGAATTAAGTGTGGAATTTAATAAGTGATTAGTCATTAATAATTTGCAAAGATTATTTAGATTAGTGTTTTATTTAGTCAAACAGACGAAAGCCGTAAGATTAAGTAGGCATTAATCTAGTGATTAATATCTTGCTTAAAAGTTGTTTTCAATATTAAGCCAACATTTTGAGGAGACAATTTATTAAACGGATATTAATTTCGTCAGTTAAATCTAAAACTCACACTTAAGACTCTATTCACTTTTACTTGACAAGCATATTTCTCTTTATATTATTCATTTTTAGTAGCTTCCTTATTATTTAGTATAATCTAGTTTATCATTTCATTAGTATTAATTAAAATCAAAAATTAAAAGATATTCAAGCATTATATTGGAATCATTTTCATGATTTTCAAATTCATCTCTCGTTGGGATACAACATCCGGAGGATAAACTATTACTTTTCCTAAAGTAATTTTCATCCTACGTGATTACTTAGATTATATTACTTACTCACCAAGTTAATTTACCTGACGAATCAGTTATTTGTGCACCGTTGCCCGGGGAGACGTTGTACACTTTTTTTTTTACGTGGTGTTTTGAGTTAGTGCCTTGAGATCCATTCCTACAGAAAGATTAATTCTCGGTATATATAAAAAAAAAAAAAATCCAAAAATATTTTCCTTCTATATAATTTTTATGTTTCCTTTCTTTTTATAAATATTAAACAAATAACCAAAAATATTTTTTATTTTTATTATCTTTATAAAAATCTAAAAAATATACTCCTTTATCCTCTTATTTCGTTTAATTCTTATCTTCTTTACCCTCTTATCCGTTTAATTCTTTATTTGCTATGTCTGACTCGGAAGCTTTAAATGAGCAACTGGCAAAACTTTCTCGAATTTTGAAACAATTTGAAAGAAAATATTATATGGCCAATATAGTTGCTCATGTTGTGGGGGACCTCAAAATGGTGGAAATTATCCCGGTTGTAGCATGGTAGGGTCGGGAAACGGGTTTGTCTTTGACCAGAATCCTTACTCCTACAATAAAACACCTAATTTCTTTAACCAACCCTCGCAACACCCGATTAAGACATACTCGTAAAGTTATTGTAAGATGAAGCCGTCACCTTGCTTCTGATTGTCAAACAGGGAACACACCCATCTTTGATCAGGGTCCCTATTACAATCAAGATTTTGGTTATAACCAACCTCTATTTTATTCACCAAGTCCTTCATAACAGTTTGACTGTTGTGAGGTCTGTGGAGGTCCCCATTGTAGCGCTAATTGTCAAACCAGAACCTGCTTGTCTATGAGCCTAATCCTGGTAACAATTATGAATTTCCTAGTTTTGACCAATCTCCACAGTACCATATTGATCAGTCGCCCCCTTAGGATTTAGATTCTCATAGTCATTTTATGCTTTTTGCAAGGGAAAATAATCGTATTTTTGTGGAACTTGTTAGAACTTTAAAGACCAATTCCCTTGTAGGAGAACCTGAGGGGAGTAATGATTTCACGGAGGTGCCTTTTGACGAAGAGCAAATTCTAAGACAACATAATACCGCTCACGTGACACCTCCACCACTTGCATACACACCAAGCCCACCTGTTTTAGCTACCATGGAGCCTTTAGACACCTTCTTAATGGGGGATGAGGTTATTAGCACTATTCCCGAAAGGGAAAATGACGAATTCATAAAGTCCTGTGTTGATGATCGTGTCCCATTCCTAAGGGAGTCTGAGTTGACATTGGATAGTACTGATTTAGAGTGTAGTATGCCTATTGATCTACATTTACCTTGTATTGATGTTTTGGGAGATACTATAGTAGATATCGACTTACTTTTAGGAGAGCATTTAGACACCCTCTTAACGAGGAATAGGAAAATTAACTTCAATCATATCAGGGACATAGAAGAACTAGAACGGTTACTAGCCGATGAACTCCTGTCCAGTCCCAAGGGTGTTGATGAACCTTTAGTTATTCTGAATACGATAACTAGAACATTTGATGTGCTTTCCTCAAACCCTTATTCGATTATAATGATGATTTTTACCTTATGAAATGATAATGCGCTCTTTGATGAGGAGTTTGAGGACATTAGTAGCCTAGACCCCCCTGAGTCGACTCCAGTTATTGATGAGTCTTCCTTGCTAGTCACACCACTTCTTGATCCTAAGCAGATTTGCTTAAGGGAAGTAGAAAGATTTGATCATTTCTTCTCCCTGACACAGTCAGGGGGAACGACGAGGGTGATGGAGACCCTTCTTTTTTTGTTTTCAACCATATGCCATCACCCCGTCCTGCTGCATACTAACTAAGGAAGGATGATGAGTAGGCGCTTATTACCATCCTTAACTCACATCGGTGATGGATTTGACCTGAATCAAAAGAAGTAACACTAGAGTCAAGAGCTAGATAGACTCGAACAAAAACAAGGCTTCTCGGGAGCAACCCTGTTCTCTTTCTCTTTCCACATTCTATTTTCTTAAGTAAGTGTAGATAGTAATTAAGTATAGTAGTAAGTATAATAATAAGTGTGGGGGAGTATCTCTCTCCATGTTATGTTTATGGGTGCCTATTTTATTGCTTGATAGGTTCTTATTTTAGATTCGCTGTGGAAGTACCTCAAGGCTTGTTTTCAATCCTCTAACGCACATCCGGTCTCCGAGTCGATCTTTATATCATAATTAATAATCCTAAGAATCCTTAAATCATGATCAGTAAATATATATATATATATATATATATATAATATTATTTTCTCCTTTCACACTTGGATTTTTTTCAATTCACCTTATTTTCGTTCCTGAAATGTGTGGTAAAACCTGACATTTTTGAACAATGAGGCGAATGTTCGATTCAAGAGTGGGGGGGTATTCTATTAAATCTGATCATAACATCTGCCCTGTTCTGTGTTCCCAATGCAACCCACCGTTTTAACCAATTTTTGCTTAATTTTTTTTGAGGAAAATACAAAAATCTATAAATAAGTAGGCCTGTAGGCTAGAACTAAGGAAGATTTATTTACATTACTGAGTTTTGCACTCTAGCATTCCACCTTAACATACAGACAAAAGCGTTTGCTAAACTATAAAATTTTAGCAAAGAACGCAAAATGATAGAGTTTAATGATCAAGTTAGATGCTAAACCATGGGAGCTTGGAATCTTTAAGCTCATAGATGTTAATTAAGGCTTTTTTGCTTCCATCAGCTAATAACCATAAAAAAGGAACAAATAGTCAATACAAATAAACATTTTAATTTGGGTTTTTGCGAATTATCTAAGTTTTGATCACTTATTAGAGATTCCTTCTAATGAAAGTAGGTACACACGAGGTGTTTGTCCAGTGTTGTTGTGGGAAAAAGGCAACCGATTCTTGACCAAGCTCGCATTTTCCCGTTGTCTAGGTAGTTAAGAGACCACAGACTTGAAAATTTTTGGCTAAAAATATAATAAACTAAAAATAATAATAATACTTACCATTTGTCAAGATTACTAACTGGGTCTGGTTTGGTTAGTGGTCAACCCGATGACTCAGTCTTTCATATAAGGCAAGGAGAAACCTAGACAGAAAAACGTCTATTGGCTACTGACTGTTAAGACGCCCGAATGTGTCACTCGTTTAAAAATGTCGAGGGAATACCCGAAGACACAATAAGACTATTGGCTTAGTCGTTAAGACGCCCGATGGTCCGTTATATTAAAGGACCGAGGGTAAAAGATGTAGCAAATCATAATAATAAAGCCAAATTTTGACTGCAATCCAAGACAGGGATATCAAAAAAAAGCCTGTCCGACACTGGACTCTAGTTGAGTGAGGTTAGTTTCAGGATGAAAAATAAAAGGATAACCCCATAAATCAAGTGATGGGCGAATTTAGAACCTTAATCAGGAGCCATATTCTTAGCATCTCGTCTCTTTATGAAAGGAAATTCAAACTAATTGTGGTTTAAACCGTCACCTTTATAGTAATTAAGGCCTTAATAAATTTAAATAAGTGATCTATATTTCACATAAAATTTCCGAATAAAAATCTGAAGAGGAATTAGGGAATAAGGGGGAGCCGAAAAGCAGCTTGGCGTTTACACAATAAAGCATTTTGATATAAGTAGTGATAAGCATCTAATCTTTCTATTTAACCTGTGATTTTCCGTATTAAGCTAAAGTTTTGTGGAATGTCGGAAAGTCAAGGATGACGAAACATCATATTTCCCGTTCTTAAATATTTTTAACTTAAATTTAAATAAATTTTATCTAAGTATATTATCTATTAATTAATAAGTAGATCTAAAACGTGGGCGCTTAGAAACCAAATAATTAAAATTCTACTTTAATGAACCATTTCCTCTTCTTGTTAGATTGTGGTAGGGGTTTATTAAATTTATGAGGGTGTTTAAATTATTTCTTTCCCCGGGCGTATGATAATAAACATGCGTTGGCTAACCACAATAGCTAAGTGTGGGGGAAATTTGAAGTGTGCTAAATCACGAACATCCATGTAAATTAAGGCCCCGCGAAAAGCACAAAATAAACGGACTAAAATAACACTAAAATATGCTTAATTTTATGAAAATATTTTGTTATGTGTTGTTTATGTCCTTATACAGGTACATAAGGGATAGAAACGAAGACAAAAAACTAGAGACTTTCGTTTCGTATTAAAGACGTTATATAGCATTTTTTCAAGAATCAAGACGAAGTCGTTAAATAAATTCATGAGCCTATCTATTTGGAAAGAGCACGGAAATTCGAGTCAAACTGAGCCTTCATCTCTTATTGGATCCGGCCCGACGCCATTTATATGGGTCGGATCGACTCATTATTATTATTAAAAACCCAAAAGCAAGGCCCTCGCTGCTTTATTACACTGGGCTTATCTCTAACCCAACACAACTTAATAACAATCTCGGCCCAACATGGTTAGTAAATAAATGAGGCCCAATACAAAGTTAAGAATGAGGCCCAAGTTTGGTATCTGTGTGGGACGCATGTTATAAAAAAAGAGGATAGAGTAGCAGATTGTCAGATCTTATCACGTTTTTATTTTTCTGTTGTTCGTTTAGGAGTAGATTAGGAATAGAAGTAGCAGTAGTTTAGGATAGGATAGGTATTGCTTTAGGTATATCGATTATTCAAGATGTACAAGGAGTCTGGGTTTAAAAATGTGTGATTTGCGATTTGATTTTTAGTCAACTATGTTTCCGAATTGATGATGTTATGATTTTCGTGGCAGGTAATGACTAATTCCAGGTTTGATTTTAGGATATAGAATTTTGGTTCATTTTTTTCTCTTAATCGCATAGCTATATTCCAGTTGATTTATATGATAATAAGGTTCCGATCGATTTGTTAACGAATCACACGTTTTGTACATGTCCCATATTTGGTTTTGAATTCGGTGTGGTTTATTGGATTGCTACTCGGAGCTTCGTGATTATTAACTCGTATTTCGGTTATAGTCTTGGCTTAAATAGGTTGTAGCTTATTTAGTTTAAAAATATGTGTTTAGATTATTTAAAATTAGATTTGGTATTATCGACTTATTCGTGTATGGAATTGGATTTGGTGTTATGCCTTTTACAGGTTACTCGAGTTTGATTGGTATATTATATTTGAAAGTCGATTGTAGCTTTATTACTCGATATTGGGTTAGTATTGTGCTTAAAGTTTTGATCAGAATATAGTATAGAGATAAAAGTGCATGAATTAGCTACAAGCACAGCGTTTGTGTGCTTATTGAATTCTTGTACCTATCTCCGTTTCCATTTCAATATCTTTCTTATTAGTGTTTTGTTTGTATTTGCTTAACATGTCTAATCTTTGCTTGTTCATTTAGCAGCCATGATTAATCGAGTTAGATTTTTATATGCTTAGTCATGTGATTTGTGATTAGTTAAGTTTATGTGGAATTTAATAAGTGGGATTAGAGATAGATAATTTGCAAAGATTATTTAGCCTTAGGTGTTTTATTAGAGTCGAACGTGGCAAAAGCTGTAAGATTAGTAGGCATTACGTAAGTGATTAATATCTTGCTTAAATTTTTTTTCAATATTAATCGCCCAACGATTTGAGGTAGTGACAAGTTATTAAACGGAATATTAATTCGTCATTAAGATCTAATAAATTCACACTTCAAGGAATCTAAACACTTTACTATACAAGCAAAATTCTCTTTATATATTCTTCATTTTTAGTAGCTTGCTTATTATTTAGTATAATCTAGTTTATTGATTTCATTAGTTTAATTAAAAACAAAAAATTAAAAGATATTCAAGCATTATATTGGAAAAAATCTTTTCATGATTTCCAAATTCATCTCTCCGTTGGGATATCGACATCTTTAGAGGATAAACTATTACTTTTCTAAAGTAATTTTCATCCGACGTGAATACCTTAATATTATCTTACTCGAATAAAGGTTTTTTACACGAATCATTTGCCCAAATTCTACACTATCAATTGTTTGGATAACAAATTTAACCAACAATGTAAGTTATGGAATAAATCCGGTATTCCTATCAAGTAGATCTCATAAGGAGTATTTTTCCATGGCGACAATCGTATAATTATGGATCGGTTTTTTGGAGTAACATGCAGTAGCAACTGCTTCGGCCCATAGATATAAAAGAGCTTTTGCATAGATTAACATTGTACGAGTGACTTCAACAAGAGTACGATTTCGCCCTTCAACAACACCATTTTGTTGTGGAGTTTTCACGCAACCGATGTTTTGTGAGAGATGCAAAACTGTTCATGGATGTAGTGCCTCACAGAGTTTGATTAACAACAAACTCAGTTCCATTATCTGTGGCAATGAAACCTTACAACTGCATTCAAACTAACTTGTATCATTTTCAGAAATCAGATTATAAAATTCAAGAGCTTCATCCTTTGATGCTAGAAACTTCACCCCATTGTGAACCGAGAGTACTCATACACAATGACGAGATGTAACATTTACCCATTTACCCGCTTGCAACACGCATAGGCACACAAAGATTCTATTCAGAAGATAAAGTTCTTCTTGATTGGTTCTTCAATTTAGGTTATGTGATTGCTTCCTTGTCATTTTTCCCCCATAGCACATGCATAACACAAATTGGTCATGTGACAAATTTTCGTCTTGGGCAGTACCAGTATAGACCGTTCAAGATTCTAGCAAGTGAGTAGAGCACCAAAGTTCAAATTAAATTACAAACTTCGATGCCATAACCATGACTTAGTCATTGTGACATTTTAACCAGAGACCATATATGAGAAGAGCCATCAGTAGAACCCCAATTGGACAGAGAATACAAGTATAAGTTCCCTCGAGATCCAGAGAGTAAATCAACACCATACAGATTATAAGACCAAACAAGTGAGTTTTCTAAAAGCACTTCAAGATCTAGTCGCAGATTGACCACAAAACAAATTAGATCCTAGTCCTACACAAAAAAAACCCCTGAAAATTGTGATGTTTCCCATTTGATAATCACCAACCGCCATATATCTTCGCAACTTGGTCATTACCATGAATTTGACAGTACCGACGAAATTAATGAAACTAAATTGGTGACTAATGAGCAATCTCCGATTATAGCTTGGTGAGCAGCCCTGAGTCCAAACACCACATAACAATTTAGACGAAACCTGCCAGTCGATAAGAAAGAAAAGATGGAGCAACTGATGTATCAGATCCCGATGTACCGGTTTTCCAATCTGTAAGCATCATAGAATTGCAACCATAGGTTTTGTATTAGGAAACACAAATTTAGGTTACTTTTTAGTACCTCCTTGTATATACTACTGAAATTCTACATGTTATCTGGGTGCAAACCAACTTCCAAGAAGAATGGGAACCATAAGGAGGCACTTTTATTAGTGGCGTAATCCAATTTAAAAGGGCACTGCATTCTTACTAAGGGAGAGAGATCCTTCTGGTGGGTTTCCATTTTAAAAGTCCAACGAGTAAAACACTTTTCTAGTAGGATTCCATTCTTGTTACCTCTTGTTTCATTAACGCTTAAAAGGCAGATTTAAATCAGCACATTCTAACTATTCACATAATCAATTAAACCACATAGCAAGATTACATCGAAAAAACATTCATTACAACAAACAACACATCCTGATCACTTTGAATAAGATGCTTAACCATGTTCATATGAAAGTCATTATTTTTTTTTTAGGAATCAGAGTTCTGTTTAATAATTCAACTTAATTTTAAACTAAACTTTCCTAGATTGGACTTCTACTTAATTCTTCTCATTACTGACTTGGTGTTCGCGAAATCCAACATTCCATTGTATTAGCCTGAAGGTGCTTTGAGTCATCCGTCAAAGATGCAAAGAGTCAAGGAAGGGTTTTAAACCTTTAACTTCCCTGTCAGATAGACAAATAGAGGGTTCTGTTAGATACTTTAGGAATGTACCTATGATTCAACAGTGTCAAAAAAAAATCAAATTGTTTCCCCACAATCTTATTTATAGCGTTTGTGGGAAAAACCACAACATAATTTTCACCTAGTATTTTGTGAATTATCCGAGCAGGTATCTCTAACAATCATAAAACCTCGCAAGGCAACCTCTTGAAATAATCTTTATAACCTTCCATACTACGGCTGCTCGAGTCCTGTGCAACAACTCTAAATAATGTGGATTCTGTGATAATATATTGTTTACAACCTCAAAAAAACAAAAAGCATTCAAAACCACCCGACGATAACAATATAGTATGCCCTACAGACTCACATTAAAGGAATACAAAGATAAAGAAAATTACGTGGCAAGCGTTGGCATTTTCCAACGAGTATGCTTAAATTAGTATTCATAATCAAATTCCTTTTAATAAAGCACGTTGATCCAATAACCTCCCATTGCATATCTTAACCTAATGTGCCAAATTACTGGTCAAGCTTATACTTTATCTGGAGCAAAAGTGGCAGCCATTCGACATCTGGGCAACATAAGCAACTATGTTCCTTCCCTATTTAAATTTTCCTAAGAATCAATTTTTTAATGATGTTAATGACCAAACACTTTTTTTTCCTGAAGTTTTGAGCATTTAAAATTAAAAAATTTAACAGACATTTGATTTACAAGAATAAACCAAAGGATATAGTTTGTACTTTACATGAACACGGATGTTTAAATGAAACATCAAGTTGTAATAAATATATTAATCTGTTTCAAAGGGCTCAATTTTATGCACTTAGTCTTGTTACCTTATGTTCTAGTTCAATATATAGTCACAATTTCATCGAAGTCCTTTTTCCACACTTTTATAAGACTGAGGTAGAAGTTTCAATTATACGTTAATTTGTGCTTACACGAAACCTTCTTGATTGTTGTGTCCTTTGCTTGTAGCTGAGCTTTCAAATTGTTTACTTCAAATAATTAATCAAATTAAGGTCATTTGGTTCACGATGTGTTAGTCTTTTGAAAAATTTCTTTAATTGAGATTGCAATTGCCTAAACTAATAATGAAATATCATTATGTAATCAATAAAAACATTTAATCCTATATTTTTCCAAATAGTACGTTAGTAAACGAAAATAATATTTTCTTACGGATACAAGTACACACGTTTTTATTTAACAAAGTACGAGTTAATTATTGTTTAACTTTTAAAGAATTAATAAAAACTATTAGGTGGTAGTGTAACTATACGACATGTGATGTTTTAATTATATGAAATACATTATACTCATACGGCCTATAATTAATTAGGTTGCATTCAAATTGCCGAGGCGATTCACTTATTTGATTTAGATAATCAATCATTCACTTACGGTGAGTTCACAGCCCCGCTTTTATACAATAACATTGTTTTACAACTTTGGGGTGAGAAACATGCATCATTTTACATTTGGACGCAAGTACTCTTTTAAACATATTACGATTTGGCCTAAGTAGCTAAACCCACTATTGCCCACTATCATGAACTGTCAATTGCTAGTTAGCGAGCGCGAATGTTATGAATAGATCTATTTAGGATTGACATCCCCATTCGGGTGAGTAGCGTTCATCGATTTTGACTGTAGTGAAACAACGAACATATGCATGTCGGAACAATTTGGATGTTGCGGGTTGAACATCTACATGGGCACATTTAGTGCATTAAATTGCATACATATATGTCGAGCTTCGGTGTCATGAACTTAGTGCACTCGTAATTACTTTTGAGATATTGTATGTGTTACATGTCTTACATTGGAAATCTTGTGGTCCTACTTTATACATTTACTAAACCTGTGAATTCACCAACTTTATGTTGACGTTTTAAAGCATGTTTTTCTCAGGTCAATAAGGTACGAGAAACAAGGATACATTGGTGGTCATCATTTTGGAGTCATTACTATAAAGATTTGGATGCATTACATTTTGGGAATATTTGTTATGTCTTAAAATCTTTACTTTTCATGGATGAACTATTTAAGCTTCGGCTATTGTAACAAACAAGTCTATTTAATCCAATGTATCAATTTTAAACGACTCATATAGAGGTCGTTCTCTTATCTCGTGCTGTTGATCTATGATGTAACATTCCCCAAACCATATTTCCGCTGCGACCCATTTTGGGGGTGTTACACAAACAATGTTGTCCAATTCTTTAACTTTCTTTTCCAAAGCAATTTCTGTATCAATATTCTTAGCTTCTTTTTCTTTGGATTTGTTTTTGAAAATATTAAATGTTTTTGTTAACAATTCCTTTTCCTTTGTTTTTTCAGAAAGAGTTTGTTTAACATTGTTAATTTCTTTTTCAAAATCCGCAAACTGTGCATTTTTCTCCCGAATTATATCATCTATTATAAGCTTTTCTCGAGTACCTAAATCCACATTTTGTCTTTCTTCTAGCAATTTTACCCGTTCTTTGTATCTTTCAAGCTCAGCAGATAAGGTTTCATTGGCAATTATATTGTCATTATTGACCTTGTTACAGTTAGTTACTTGATTTGACAGTTGTTCAAACACAAATAATATCAAGGCATCTTGTTGTACTTAAGAATTTGTATCCTAAACAACTGCAGTTTGTGATTCAATTAGATACCGAGAGTACAAAATGATATTACTATCACTATGTATCTCATTCTCTGAATGTTCCACAAAATGAGAAGGTTCAGAATACGACATCTCTTGCACACTTTGATTTAGCATATCATTATTAGTGTTGTCAGAGATTGGTACCTCGAAGAGAATGGCCATAAGAACTGCTTTGGCTGTAGAGATCTCATCACAGTCAGAATCATATGCATCCAAATCATCTGCTTGATAAGCTGCATTGTGTGTGATGACCGACTGTGTAACTGGACCTTCTGCAATACCAGGATCTGCCAAGAATTCCAATTCTTCCTCAGTGAGAACTTTACCATTTCCTTGAGCTTCGACCAATAGAACTTTTTCCTTGAACCACGTAGCATCCCTTTTCCTTTTTGGCTTTAGACACTGTCTTGGCATATGACCTTCTCATTGGCAGTTAAAACACTTCACAATCCTTTGTTGACCTGAATAATTCCCTTATGTTTCTAAAGTATTAGCTCTTATTCCTGAAGTACCAGCAGCATAAGAATTTTGTCTCCCCTGAAGTGGTTGAACAATCACTCTTCCATCAAGAATAGTTATTTGTTATCTTAGGTTGGATGAGTTTCTTAGCTGATTGCTGGTAGATGGGAAACGAGATGTGATGACAGTAGACAGAAATGAAATCATTTTGTTGATGGCATCAATAGGGTCATCTCCTTGCTCAAACACATGAACTGCTAGACCGAAGTCTATTTAAGAAAATTCAGCAAGGTGTATCTGTTGATTAACTATGGAGACATTATATTTAATTTGAGGAATAGATTATGGTTATGGACAAGCCTCTTGATGAACAGTTGATGAGTAAGCATGTGGATACGATGCAGATGGATAAGTGATTGCATGTGGTGTGGATAGATAAGTAGTTGAGTAATGTTGTATGGGATGAGTTGATCCATATTGATGAGACTGGGATGGTGAAAACTGTTGTTGAAATTGAGGATTGTTGTATGAAGATTGATAAATGTTGAAGTGAGGTGGTGTCATTCGATGATTCGCAACTAGTGCAAGTGGATCTTGATTGCGTTCACACATAAGACGGGCTTCATTTACATGGGGTTCGTATTGTTCAAGATATGCATAAAGCTGATCAAAGTTGGTAGTATGCAAATCTTTTACATGCTTGACATCAGTCACAAACTTACTCCATTCAGGTGG